>JAOTRI020127889.1:0-11635 GCA_028564885.2 Zoanthus sanctaehelenae
TATGTTGTTAACCGCTGGCGTCTTTTAGAGCAGTCCATTCACACAAAACGTGACCGTGACCAAGATGTGGAGTTTTAATGGAGGCGTTTCACAGCCTCCGGCGAAAAAGAAAAAAACTAAAATTGAAACTCGAACAGGAGCCGTTGTCCACGAGGAAAAAACGTAAACGTACCTTCTTGCCTTCATTGCAAAAAGACAGACAATGGCTAGTTTTTATGCCCGAAGTTACCGAGTCGCTGTCCACAACCGAAACAACTAATCACTATTCTTTCTTTAAATCTGCACTCTTGTCTGGACGACCCAAATTGAAACCGGGGAAGTAGGCCATCAGGCTTACTCGCCCAGCTGACGACTCAGAAAAAAAATGAATATGGATCCCTGTGGGAGAAAAGCAAAATCTGATGTTTTAGCTTGGAAAGAAAGTTAGGGTTTTTTGGTCATTGTATATCCGGCCAGAGTTCCCCTCACAAGGTGATGCCGCGCACTGCGCCACTATGCTGAGATTCATGTGCCACTGTTATTCCCCAAACTATAAAAACATGTACTAAACTGTTCAATTAAACCTGGTACGAATATTCTTTTGTGATTCTTTGGAAACATGTTCAACTTAACGGTTCCAATATTTACTGGCTGAAATGAGAATGCCATTTGTTGCATCATGTAAATGTGGCCAATCAGATTCTTCCACACTGATTCTTGGATTACACGCTGTTTTCATAAGAACTAAAAAACATTTCCGAGGTTCGATCTTCTTAACTTCTTTAGAGAATTCAACCTCAAATTGTTCTTAATTCCGTTCTAATTCTTAATTCTAGTACCCCAAATTGAAGGGAAAACATTAAAGAAACAATCAAGGTATCGCAAAACGATGCGCCTCACATTTTACAACATAACTGCGAATCAACGCAAGACTTACTGTGTTTTATATTGTGTTGCTAAGTTAAATTTATGTTTTAGTTTTTGCATAAATTACTTATGAAATTTAGAGCTTCGACCTGAGATTGTTTTTAAACCTTGGTCAATTTGAACCTCGTTAATCTAATAAAGTCGTTTTTACAAGAAAAACCTGCAGCAGATTTAGATTTGGAAGTAAATTTATGCCAACAAGCCTCTGCTCTGGGGAGATCCCGTTCCCCTAAATTATTACTCACCTTTATCTGGGTGCTCAAGGCACCCCATTCGGTCACTGCCATCTGATATATTTTCAGTTTCTCCATTCGTAAGCATAGGTAGATTGGGTGAAACAGGATTGGACATAACCCTGGACATCTCTTCGACCCAGCCATACTGCAGCCATTCTGTGGGGAACGACTGCCACTCATCTGCAATTGAACCATCCCCTCCTTAATTAGAAAACGGAAAACTTTAGATAAAATAATAAACAGCACAATACTTTGACTGGTACTGCTGGATCTTTAAGAGATCCAAAACTTTCAAGAGCCAAATTGTTTATCATTCCCCAAAGCTGGGACACAGCTAAGCTACTTTATTTCACATAATACCCCGGCCCTGAACCCGATTTATATGGACGCTAGCAGAGGGCAGGAGAGAACTCATAGCTCATTATCTCAGTGCGTTATTTTTATTTGATTTACTGTTCTTTTTAGCTCGTGGAGAGCGATCGGTATGAGTGGGGAATCAGGATGTCAGGCGTAAACAATAGAAAATTTATAATGGACTTCCGATCGTCTCAAGTTCGGCAGGCTCAATCATGTTAAATGGTCCTTTAGAATGCTCTTGTTCGGCTACCAATGAAGACATTTAATACGTCATGCGATACTTCGGTGTTAGGACTTCGGCAAACCAGCACGTGTGATAGGTCACGTGATAGGTCATATGATGCGTCACACGCTTTTTATACAACAGCTCCTTGATACAGTATCTTTCTTATTCCACGAGCTTACCACAAGATACCCTTGATTTATTCCTTATTTCACGCATTCAGTTATCGAAGTACTCCTGTTCGAAATGTCAGCTCCATACATGATTTTCTCATTACGATGTAAAATTTACCTGTTGTAAAACTGTTTGTGTAGAAACACCGACTCGGCATTCATTTCACTACATTTTGTCCTTTATTATTACATAAATCTTGAAAGCTGGGCAAACTTTGACAGCAGAAATATACACCAATGCCAGCCCTGTTTAACCAATGCCGAAATATGTGTATGCAACTTTAACACCTTTCTCAGGCCGGTTCACACTGAGAATGAAAAATGAAATTTCCTGACTTTTCCATGATGACATTTTCCATGACTCAGAACACCTATGCTCAGAAATATCAAGAAATCAAAGAATCCAATCCCATAAACGGGTTCCTCGCACATTAATTCAACTTTACATCTTCTGGACACTGAAAGTTAGTGTTACGTTATTGAATTTAGAGAAAAACACTAAATTTGTCAATGTAGTGTGTGACGTCCGTGTGATACCGGGGTTTTCTCAGCACAGTTCAAGCGCTCAACTATATAAATGTTTAATTCGCTAAAAACCATAGCTGCCTTTGCCATTTTTAGCTTGTGGAGAGCTGTCGGGATGGTTGGACAGTCAGGATGTCAGGCGTAAACAATAGAAACTTTGTAATCGATTTCCGATCGTCTCAAGTTCGGCAAGTGCGTTCATGCATTCGTTAAAATGATGTTCAATATTTTATGGGATATTTCGGTGTTCAGTACATGAATTCGGCAAACCACCACATGTGGGTGATCAAGTGTACAGTATATTAATCATTATATTAACTTTGGCGAGCATTGTGGCGTATTATCCGGGCTCTAAAGGACATTTTGGCGGGCTAGAACACAACTTTCATTAAATAAATATCCGCGTTTCTGAAGTAACGAAATGTTCTTGTTTTTGTGCAAAATGCTCTCCAATAATAGTAATGTAGTTGATGTTCTTGGGCGTAAATATGTTTTGGGCCCTTCTCAGCGCTCATTTTAACCCTCGCTGCGCTCGGGCTAAAATGAGCCTGAGTCGGGCCCAAAACATATTTACGCCCGCGAACATCAACTATATTGTTATATTGAACAACAGTCAAGATACAATAACTCCCTGGCATAGTATTTTACCTATTCCACGAGCTTACCACAGGATACCTTTGATTTACAAATTCCATGACTTTTCATGACCGGGTGAATTCTGTTTCATATATGAATTATGACTCACCCTAAGTCCAATGTCTACTTACTGAAACGACGAGATGACTCGAATGCTACGAAAAACATCAACTAATGATATTTACGAATGCACAATCATATAAATGAATAATTTCATTTCTTTCATGAAATTGTAAATTCTCACAACTTTACAATGCCAACCATATGGTGGCTATGGCGAATACAACATGACGATTGTTTGAGACAGAGGATTCTGTTCACGAGCCTATTTAAGAACGTAACAAATGACCTCGCTCTCCTAAGAGTCCGTGTAGCTCAGTGCATAGAGCGTCCGCCCGGTGTTCGGAAGGTCGTGGGTTCGATTCTCGTCATGGACTCAGATGTTTTATCTAAGTATTACTTGTTCGTTGGAGAAGTTAAAATTTACTATTCAACCATATATCGCTCATTAATAAATTTATGCTTCTTGATGCTATGACAACATACTTCTAGATCACTCAAAGCGCGTGCACGTACTATCCAAAATATTGTTTATGATATTAAAAGTACTTATTAAATAAACTAGTTTCTTTTTGAAGTGAATGTAAAAGGTTATTAGTTAAGGACCTGTTATTAAATGCTACCTCTTGCTTTAATCGAAGCTCTAAATTTGAAACAATTTTTGTTTTAAGTTTAATTTGTTTTGAAATATACCTATAGCTGGAGTTCTGTTGTTTCTGGAGATCAGTTTAGCATGACCTTTATTCGTAGAATCTTCTACAAAAGTAAAAGACAAATCTATATTACTGCAAAAACAACAATTGAATAGCTTCAAATTGTAATCAAAATAGCACAGTGTTGATCGAGGAAAACCTTTTTGTGACCTCCTTGGTTCAAAATTTGTGTTAATGTTTGTGTTAATGTTAGTGCTAAAATTTACTGCTATTGTTATATATAGCTAATAAAAGTAATTTATCTTGAAAATTGTGAGCATATTTAAATATAAGTATTGTTTGCCTGTCTAAACAAGTGAATTCAAACATGAATTTGACTAATGAGCATAAATTATGTCAATTTTAGATTTAACTACTTTCAGCAACAAAAAACCATTACCAAATTAATATTGTGAGGCAATTTTATATACACTATTTTTACATGGTACATTTGATCAGTTTTTTTTTGGCATTTAAGATACCTATTTTTCTTTAACAAGATCCCAATCAAATTAAAGGCTTTATAATTCTTTTTATATTGTTAGAGTTTGCTTTACTATGTAATGCGTATCAAGTGGTATCTCAGCTGCAATAAATATGCTCTTGCTTAATTTTAATTTGAAAGTAAACAAGACTGAGCTATTCTGGTCTAACCATCAAAGTTTCAATCCAAAAACACTTATGGAATTGTGATGAAGAGTAATCCTAAATTTACATGTACATGTAATAGCTTTCATGTTTTCTCAATGCAAAAATTAAGGCTATCTACCTACAATAGCACCTTCGTACTATGTTTACTCACATATATAATATATAATTTTATAATATATTACGACTAGATATTTTGCAAGCTATAGCTAGGTCCAATGATCATTGTTTTCTTTTACATTCACTTTATTAAAGAAACTGTCATTAAGTACTATTCAAGTATTCTTAGAAAGAAATAGGAGTAAAAATATCTTTTTATGAAAAGTAAAGGAAAAAACACAGTCTTCCATTTAGGATGGTTATAGTCTTTTAATAGAGTCAAGATGATGGACTAACATGAGAAGGGTATTTTTTCCTTTGGAGTAAAAGGTTTAAAAAACATCAACAACTTAAAAATACAATGTTAATGAAAAACTTCTTGAATAACTATTATAGCCGCATTATAATAGGGCTCTCAGAAATTGGTGTGAAATACGTGAACATATTGGATAGAAAAATATTGGCCCAACTTTGCCAGGATAGCAAACCCCTAAGTAAAAATAGTATAATTTATGTTATAAACACCTCACTGGTTACAAATACTATTACAGTAATACCCCTTACATATCTTCCATAAATAAAAACAGCAACACAGAACCAGACTAAGAAGAAAAGTTTTGGTTTAAATGAGGTCTATACTCATGCAACTGTGTTTCCAGCTAAGAAACAACACTTAGTTTCCAAGGTGACATATATACATATACAGTACGTACTTACCATCAGGTCTCAAGGTCATTAGAAAAATATTCAAATTTTTTTAAAAATTTGAGCAAAAATGCAACAACCATTCATAATGAAACAAAAAATTCAAATATATCACAACTATTTGTTTCCTATACTTTTTAGGTTTACGAATAACGTGATAAACAACAAAAATGCACTAGTTAGAACTGCAGACCAATATTTGGAATGAAGAAATCGGCCCACTCAACGAAACAGTCATAATATGTGGGCATTACGTTCTTAAATGAATTCCCTACAACATGAATCCAAAATGCATTCTCATTATATCAAAACTTACTTTTAGTATTTACTAGGATATTACATAAAGAAACTTTAAAACAACACCGAACCTAAAAAGCTTTTTACAACTACACTTTTTTATAAGAATTTTTTTTTGCATTATAACACAATATATTTTCTTATTTTTTCGTGAATTTTAGGCTGAAAGGTCCTTACAAATATTTTAAGTTTCAAGAATATCGGTGCCATGAGCTTTTCATTTTCTGTAAGTTTACTTTTTAAGTGGTATCGAAGAGCTTCAAAGGCAATAGATCTGTACACTGCAAATGGCTTTGTCATTGAGGTAGTGAAATTGCCAATGAATATATATGTAATCAATGTTTTTTTCACATGAAAAATTGTATTCCCAATAAAATCTGACTCTCTGCATTATTCTTACAAAATTTTCAAAATTTGGCTTATTTCTGCCTCAATATTCTCAAAGAGTTTAATTTAGTTCTGCCAGAGATATTGTCCCAAAATTAAACGTCCCACATATATACTAACTTACCCGTGCTCCACGAATCCAAATAGTACCGTATCCCGTTATCATTTAGCACCATAAACTCTCTACCATCATCGCTGTGATAAATTTCAAACATCAAATCATCTTTGTCTCTTGTACTTGCTACAATAGCTTTATCATAGTCGTTCTCAAACGTGCCGTTTTGATCGATTGTCTGAATTTGATTACTGACTGGTACAATTGCAAGAGGTTGTTGTTTTCTGCGCGAGTTTTGCTGGAGATTTTGGTTTCTTGGACTCTTACACGGAGCTAATGCTAACTCAACTTCATCGTCATATTCCTTAAGAGCACCAGTATAGTAGTTGGTGTTTCTTGAACGAGAGTTCCCATGTGGAACGCCATTCACAACGCCATATCCTCCATAGGAATTCCTTTGCCCGGCTTCAGCAAAATTCATGTGGCTTGCTCCATCAGAATTGTCAATAACAGTTGTTGTTTCGACTGTACGAGTGTATGTAGGCATTTGTTGCTGGCTTAAAGTGGAATCATGAACGCCTGGATTGTTAGATGCACCACTCCCCATTCTGTCTTATAATGTTTCTGAATTCTTACGCTACCAGCAAACGTGAATATCTAAGAAACTTCCGTTGCCGGAAACATGAACGTCATAGAAATGAAATGAACACTTGCCGCCAAAACTTTTTTCAGCCTATTTTAGTATTTTTGAAAATATTTAACAAACATGCTTTTGCAAATCGTGTGATTTCATTTTCGGTTGGTGAATTAAATACAACTTGTAAAAATTTCCATTGTCCAAAACAACAACCAAGTTTTTTTAAAAAGGCAGTCAAATTAATAAAACACATGTGATATTGTACTAACTGATCGAAAAATAAATTCTTAATAATGCGCATTTGTTTTATGACGAATTACCGCAAACTCTAAAACTGTAGGCTCAAAAGTATACTTTTCAAAATGGTGGATGTATTACTTGCAGTGTTACTGTTTTTGTGGCTGGTGTATCTGTGGGAAAACTATCTATCTTATCGACAGGTATGGTGTAAAGTTGTGTTTTTGCGACGCTATTTTATTGTAACTGAAATCGGTTATAATGTTCGTAGAAGACATTAAACTTTTATGCAATTGTTTTTCATGTGGTCGACTTGTTCAACAAACTTAATGTTTCACATCGTAGTACAAAGTCTTAAAATTCTCTCGCGATGTTCCTGTGGAGTTAAAAGATGTGTTGAATCATACAACTTTTGAGAAAGCAAGATCATATCAACTTGATCGCAGCTCGTTTGGATTTTATTCTGGTGTCTACTCGCAGATCGAATTGACAGTAGGTGCTTTCATTTGTAGACTTTGCCTCACTTTAGTATAGACATTCATAATTTCAGGGACTGCGTAGCAGACTTTTTATTGGGGAAGGGGGGCTATGCTAGTAGTTGCATGATGTGTTGTGCGATAGTGGAGTAAACACGATTGCACTGCTTTTTTCCAATTCTTTCCTTCTGTCTTTGATGTTTCGATAGACTTGTTAATGTCTTTACAAATCTTCCCACCACCCCGTTGGCTCTAGGCCAAATTGAAAATGCTGCAAATTCATCGCTGTTGAAAAGTGTTCCATATCTGACTTTACTATACGGGGTGTTCCAAATGTTGCAAACAGCTGATCTAGCTTTGGTATGACAGCATTCTCAGATGTTGATGATACTGGTTCAACAAATGGGAATCTCGAATAGTCATCAATCACTAGAAGAAAAGCTTCACCTTTTTCCGGCAATTGATAAACCAACAAGAGTTTACAATAATTCAGCAACACTTAACAATAATATTTTCACAAATACGTTCTCCGAATATTTTGGAAGCGGGAACATTGTTTCCGAGATCACGAAACACTTTTCCCAATTCTGCATATTTCAATTTTGTATTGCAACAAGTCAGCCTGTCAAAATTACATTTCGAGATTACTCGAAATAATCACAGCAGAGATCCCGTCAGGATTTTTCACAAGTACAGTGGGAATCTCTTCTTTCTGAAAATGATGTCGATACTACAACAAGTTGAATAAACTAATACCCACCGCACTTCGCTCATTATCTAAATGCAAAATTAAATGACTGCCAAAACCATGGATTACCAAGGGAATTAGGAAATCTATAAGGATTAAGAATGAGCTTTTTTCCTTTCTGGTGATCGATCGTGATAAGTATAAATTTTACAGAAATAATAATTTGCACGTTTATTGAACTAGTAAAAGAACATTTTATCACAGTTATTTTTCGCAAAATGTATGCAATATGAAAAAGACTTGGGAAGGTATAAAAGCGTTGATCAATCATAAAAAAATAACAAAATTATTTTTCGTATTAAGCGAACTGATAATGATATTACTACTAATTATCAGCTGGAAATCTTAGCCATCCTTAATAAACATTTTGCTTCTATCGGGCCCTGGCTCAACTAGCATCCAAGGTCTCGCACTCTCATACACCTTTCCCAATATTTACCTAAAGACAGCTCTCCGTCATCATCTTTTGAATTCTGCATATTATTGCAAAGTGAAGTTGAAGCTGAGATAAATTCACTTCCTCCAAATAAAGCCCTAGGGCTATATTCCTGCCCTGTACGAATTCCAAAGGATGAACCTTAGATTCTTACTAAGCCTTCAGCTATTTTACTTAAAATAAATCAGATCCAAGTGGTATTTATCCCTCAAAGCTCAAACATTCAAAAATAATACTAGTATTTAAAAATGAAGACGAATCTGATCCAAATTAACTACATACCGATATCACTTCTGTCTGTTTTTAATCGTATCTTTGAGAAACTGGTATATAAACGATTAAAACCGTTTATTGATAATCATGACATGCTTTCTAAATTTCAAATGGCTTTCAAAAGAACTGCTTTAAACAGCACGCCCTTGTTGATATTGTTAATAAAATACAACTTAATTTCGATAAAAAAAAAACTGTACTCGCGTGCGGAATATTTATAAATCTTAAAAAAAGCCTTTGATACAGTTGACCATGATATTCTATTGTACAAACTGGAACACTGACTACGGCACAATTGCAAGAGGTTTAAAACAATTAACAGCTGGCTATGGATTTGCTTACATCCTAAAACAGACGACAAGCAGTATACAAGTCGGCCCATATATTTCTAAAACTTAGGTTAGTCCCTTGGTGTTCAACAAGATTCTGCCATTGGGCCTTTTGTAGTTTTTGTTATACCTTAATGATATTTCCTATTCGTCTAATCAATTGATTTCTTTTCTGTTTGCTGATGATACAAACTTTCTTTATGCTGATAAGAATTTCCACTCGCTTGAAATAGCATTCAACAAAGAACTCACTAGTGTATGTAATTGGCTAATATAATAGCAAACAAATTATCCCTCAACACAAAGAATTTTGAAATTTTTCGGCCTTAGCAGAATTGGCAGAAACGTATGTACTACGACGTAACCATAGAACACTCTTTGATAATAAAAATCTTTATATTCTTCTTGAGAGGAAGGACTATGTTAAATTTCATGGGGTTCTCATCGATTCAACCCTCACTTGGAAGCAACATATATTATTTATATTTATCTCCTCAATAATTTGCAATTGAAATCTCTTGGCATTATTTCAAGATCGAGATACTTTGTTCCCATCGATACACCTTACTAAGTATATATCGGTCTTTGATTCAGCCCACATAACTTATGGATTGCTGTAAGGGTCCAAGCTGCTCAAACAAACTTGGACAAACATCTAATATTGCAAAAGCGTGCTTTTCGTTTAATACACTTTACTCTATAGAGACCTCATGCGATCCCATTATTTAATCAGATATATTACTATCCTTCCGCTGAACTTTCAATACTGCAAGTCAGTTTGCAGTATATATAATATGCATGATCTTTCTAACAATTCTTTGCAGATAAACATTGTAAACCTATATTTCTCTATCCTGCACAAGTGCATAGCCATAATACTAGGTTTTTAGCGACAGATAGTTTTAACATTAAATATTCCGTGACAAATTAGTTAAAACATTCATTTTATATATTTGGTTTAATAATTTGGAGCAGTATTCCTCAGAGTATCCGAATACTCTCCAAATATAAATTTAAAGTTTCTTTGCATATATCTGCTCTTTTTATGTATTCTGGAACTGGAGGATACTTATGTTGACACACCTACTTTAGTTAATAAATTAAGCAAGATGAATATAATATAGGCTTATACTTCTGTAATTTTTTCAACAGAATTTTTGTAACGTATTGTAATAACTCTAGTTCATCTCTGTATCGTTTGTATAGATCCATTTTTCTTCTTTCTTCTTCTTTCCTTTTCTTTCTTTTCTTAATCTCCTCCTATTACTTTATGTTCAAGTGTCATCTGCCCGCCTCGACTAGCTGTTCTATATGCGGGCAGAGGAAGTTGCTATGTAAATTTATGTGAGTTGATAAATAGATCTATATATAATCGGATAAAAATAAAGTAAATATGTATGGTTTTAACACTGCTTGATATAGTTCAAAATAGTAGCTATATATAGTATGGTTATGAATATGAGGTGTTCATATGTTCAGCCTGTAGCAATGTGTGATTAGTTCAAATTAGAGTTCCATTGTTTAAATGTTTAGCCTGTTAAGCACAGCTTAATAAGTTTAGAATCAGTTGTTTATATGTTCAGCCTGTAACACGGCTTGAGAGGGTTAAAAATAGAAAAGTACACACAGTTTTTTTTATTAGAATAACAAAATAAGAATAATGGGGCTCAAATTAATCTAAAATTTAGTGCGATTTAAATACAAAGTGACTATGAGGATCAAAAAAGTATAATGATTGTGTTTTAGACTGAAATGAATCTCAGTTGTAAGTTACGTTTGCTACATCATACTACACCCTGTATAAAGTGCGTTTGGTGATCAAACCGTTGTATCAATGAGTAACATATAAACAACTTTAAATGAAAGGGTAATGAATTAGGCTATTAAATGCTCTATTAATGCTTCTAATGGACACTTTTGGTCGATCAAAGATAAATTCAAATTTTGAATACTAAAAACTTTCTTTATTCAGTGTGCTGGTTTGATTCGAACTACATTGTCCTCAAAGTAATGCGCAGATACAAGCAGTAGACTGTTAAAACTACATTCTTATATGAACGAAAACACATATGCACAAGCAATAGCTAGCTTGTTAAAACTAAATTTTTATCAGGATTATATGCATGCACAAGCAATAGCTTATTAAAATTACATTCTAATCCGAAGGTTATAGGCATGCACAAGCAATAGCTTGTTAAAACTACATTCTAATTCGAAAGTTATACGCATGCACAAGCAATATCTTGTTAAAACTACATTCTAATCCGAAGGTTATAAGAATGCACAAGCAATAGCTTCTTAAAACTACATTCTAACAGAAAGGTTATAGGCATGCACAAGCAATAGCTTGTTAAAACTACATTTTTTTCAGGCTAATAGGCATGCACAAGCAATAGCTTATAAAAACTACATTCTTATTTGAAGAATGCAAATCGGGTTGCAATAGTGTTATGTATTGGGCTACCTATTGTTATAGTTGTGTGGGTTTCCTGTGAACCAC
>JAOTRI020127899.1:0-11635 GCA_028564885.2 Zoanthus sanctaehelenae
GTACTGATTTGTAAAGCGCCTTTGAGCATATCCATATGGAAAGGGCGCTATATAAATCCTAAGTTATTATTATTATTGTTATTATATGTTTGACCCGTTTGAGAAGCACTGATCAAACATGTTGGACGGTGTTGGACGATGTTCGATAAAGTTTAACTTTGATCAAACTTTTCATCAAACATCGTCCAACATTTTATTTTACGCTCGCGTGTTCAAAAATACGTAATCTCGGCCTGGTACCGAGGTTCAACATTGTTGGATAGTCAGTGGATTCGTTTGAACACTCCAGTATCAAATACTGATCAAACACGGTCCAACACCACCCAACAATGCTTGATGATGTTTGACCAACATGTTTGATCTTTTTAAACGGACTTTTACACAGATCCATGAGAAAGTAGCTACCGCTGATATCAGCTGTAGCTTCAAAAATGGGTTTTTCGTTCCCACCTGACAAAATATTTCGCGCTGCGTCAATTTTGAGGTTGTCGGCTATTGTTTTTAATATAAAATATTTTTACTCAGGTTATTTCTGTTCATTCATTTACTGAAACTTCGTCCTGTGGTCGTCGTAATGATCGAAAAGAAATGATAGCTTTTGTTTCTGGGTAGGTAACATTTTGTGCTTGTTTATTTTAAATATTTTTATTTTGAAATTTAAATATTATGTCATTATACACCTTACCAGAATTAATGCTGAGTTTGCATTTTCAAGATTTCAGTTTACTGGGGATGCAAGTCACCATGCGTTTTCAAATAGAATTTAGGAATAATTTTCTACGCCAATCGCATCATCATTTGTTGCTGCTAACTGTCAGGGACGGGCCTCCTGTGCTCTGCTCCGACGGTCTTGGGCTCTCCCAGTCAGTTTTATATTTGAGCCATATCTCAATCTTTTGGATGTTTGAAAGGTCGATGGATGATCCTCTGGACACAAAATAGTTTGTAATCAGAGGAAAGATCTATTGTAAGAACGGTCAAAATTTAAAATTTTACGTGTAACAGAGCTGTACATGTGGCGTGGCGTTGTGTCCATTTATCTCCACACTGTCTTGTATTATAATGTAACACATTCACATTAGCCTGCTGCACTTCACTTGCCATTAGAGACTTAAAGTATTTTGTGTAATTAAAAATGGAATTTACCATCTCTCTAAGGGAGAGGACGGGCATTGTTGGCGCAATTCTAATACTCTTAGCTTTCTTACCACAACTGAAGCCCAGAGCTTTGAATATTTGTGTGACTTTCATTTTTGCTGAGGCCGACTCAGCTTCCCATTCTTCCGCGGTAGGTAAATGAGTACCACCGTCTGCTGGGAGCTAACCTGCGATGGATTAGTGTTCCGTCCAGGGGGAGTCATAGACTCTCATCCGTTTAACACTACGGAAACCGGAGATAAGTGGCGGCTCTATGGGCCACTAGGCTCGTATTAGTGAGTCAGCTTAACTGAAGACGGAGGAGCTCAAAACACAAAATAAGAACTTTAAATGGGTTTGTTGGGTCTTTTATTTTATGGCGGAATGAGAAATCTTAATTAGTCAAGCATGATTTTGATCAGCTATTTTTGTATTTTTACATGATTATTTCCCTCTTTGCACAAACGTTTTATTTTTCCTACTATTCCTAATCTTTTAGTTCTATTGGTCCGTCCTTCCATGGTCTGTGTTTGATTGTTTGCAGCCGGTGTTGCTTAGCGTGCCTTTTGTTATTTCACAGGGAAACATCGTGTGCCTTTGCCAAAAGATTCTACTGCTACGTGTTTCAGATGTCAGATGAAGTCACGGTAATAAAATAAATACATGCACTTGTAGTGACAATAATATCAATAACTGTTGAAAAAAGATCTTTTATATTTTTTTCTACTTGTAGATATATTGATAGAAATAATTATGATAAAAATATAAAAACAAAATAAAACTTAACAGTGCTTCAAGTTGCTTTTTGGCGGCCATACTTTTCAAAAAGGTCGCCCCTGATAACAATTTGGTGGTCGATTTTTTTTGAAAAAAACACGGTTTCTGTTTTTGGTCTTGTGGTCGCAAGTCTTGACTTCAACTAAAAAACCCAATTTGAAGGAAGGAGGTAGGGAAATTGGCGACAGTTCGGACATTTTTAGTCGCCCATTATTCAATTAATGTGCTCGCCATGGCGACCAAAACGGCCTCAGCTGGAGCGCTGTTAAGATCTTAAAATAAGAAGAAAAGAAACAGCTTTTTTTAGAAAGGAATGTTTTTTTATTTAGCACTTTGATGTCTGTATTGCGGCAACGCATCTATAACATATGAAAAACATTAATCGATGCTGCTCAAAATTATATGAAAATCATTTTTTTGTAAAACTCTTATATGCCAGGGACAAGTTCAAAAACATAAATGAAAAGCAGCGTCGTTGTTTCTACAGAAACAGTAGTTTTTAAAATAGATAAATTATACAACGTAGTGGAAATGATTTTTTTTTGCTGACGTTTTTGTCTAATTTCATTACGTGTTATTATTTTTACAGGCGAAAGTTATTTTATACAGCATTGGTAAGTGAATTCGTCAAACATGTTCTCAAGTTATTTTCTTGATTAGGACTTTAATATAACTCGATTCCCTAGCTTCAAAATCTCTTAGTATTTATTCCCAGATAATTGTACGTAAATGTTATCAAAAAGAAAACGGAAAATTAACAATTCATCTGCACCCATCTCCACAGTTTGGCGAGAACCAACACGCATGAGTGCAACGGACTTCACCCATTTTGTAATTTTTCAGATTAAACCAATTGTGCGCATGCGTGCAGATTCTGGCTAAGCCATGAAGTTTAGTGTGAGTAGTTTGAGCCTTTTGCAGTTAACAAACGCAAACTTTTCCGAAAGTCATTTTTAGCTGAATCGTGAAGGAGAAATTTACACTATATATAATTTCTACATTTTAATGCATTTAGAACTGGTGCGACAAAATTTAAAATCTTTGAAAGGTTTGAAAACTGAAGATTGTTTTTGTGCTGAGAATAAATTAAGTTTGTGTTCTTGATGTAAAGTTGTTTTTAAACACTTTCTTTCTCCGTGGTTTGTAAATTTTGGAGCAAAGTTGTGTGACAGTCAGCATAGAATATTAGAAGTAACGCATTTGCGTTGTTTTTCTTTCAACAGCCGACGGTTTTTGTCGAACAGTGTGGTTTGTGTGAGGTCATGTATTGCCCTTCTTCACGTGCGCCAAGTGCAGTTCTAGTGAAATGACTCCAGTTCACGTATATCGGATAGTGTAATTGTACAAGGAGATTTCTATTCTCCGATGTGTAGAACACTATGGGAAGTTTAGTCAGGAATCTCCAGTATTCACTTGTCACACAAAAGTAGTTTTTGTGAAACGAAGTTCTTTTTTAAATGCATATACTTTGGTACGACTAAGTTTTCACTTGTTGCACAGTTTGGTTTGGTCAGCATAAGCGAGTCTCGAGGCGACTCATGGAGAAATGGAACTGAGTGAATGAAACACTTTAGTACAGGTAATGTCCTGGGAGGGTGGAAAGTATTTGCCCACAAGAGGGATATAATGTACGTCCCACCCCTATAATGCTATAAGGTCCCCCAGAGTCAGGGATAGGTTATCCTATTTACCTTAGGTCTGCGACAGAGTATCTATCCCTCCCCTCCCCCTGGGAATAATCTAAGCTAGAAAAGAAAAAGTTTGAGCTGCATGGTTAGATACCAACCCTGGCTTCGTATGAATCATTTAAGTTGTTACGTCAGTCTGGATATGAGTGATGTGAAAACGTGTGAACCATTGCAAGAAATATAACAGTTTCGAATTAAAGTTGCTGCTGATTTAATTGACAGAGGTTTCAAATGATACAGTCTTAACTATCTACATTTTGCTATTAAATATCCAAAACCACTAGTGTGAGAGAGAAAAATAAGTTACACAACTTCAACAATACACATAGTTATAAGTAGTGCCAAACTACACTGGTATATTTAGGAATAGTTAACTTTATGTTGAGGCAATTTTTTATTGGCAACTACAATTCTTTGGCCTTCTGTGTGTGAAGTTTTGCTTGTTGGGATGACATAAACTGTTTTTTTTCCAAAATTAAGTCTTTACAAGTAGTATAAACTGTTTTGTTTTTCCTTAAAACAGTTCAATTGTCTATGTAATATCAGTCGCTAATGCGAACCGACCATGCATAAATCAAACCTATCAAAATAGCTGTACACATAATTCACTTAGTTTGCTGAAACAAATTAGTACCATTGAAGACAATGAGTCTTTAACTTTAAACAATTAAGTTTAATTAGTAACAACAACTATTCAAGTGAATCTAATAGATTATAAATACATATTACATCATAATAGATAATTACAAACAATTAATTTTCCAATTTTTATACTGTTGCATTAAGTTGAATTTTTACCGTCCTTTTGTATTTAAAAAAAAAATGATCACAATTTTAATTGAAATAAAAGTTTAATTTTGTTATTACAAATCTGTTGTCAGTTTAGACGTGGATACGCATGGCGTAGGAATGACTATTGGTATTAGGTCCGAATATGCAAATTTGTCATTTCGACGTGAGACCAACTGATATCAAATTTTCAAAACAATCCCGGAACGGTTCTGTCTAACGAAGTAAAGAGATGGGAATTTCAAATGCAGTTGTCACATTCAACGCACATTTGTCTTCTAGTCAAAGCTGAAAGGTCACTGAAGGTGTAACTGTAACTATAAGTGAATGCTGCTAAATAAAATAGCAAAACAGTTACTGTTCATCAACACTGATGCCCAAATTGCGTGCAATTCTAAAATTGGTTTCGGCTTCATTAAATCCTATACTAATTGAAGAACAATTTAAATTAGATGGAGCCACGCACTAAAAGAGCACAGTAACTGAACGTTTGCTTCTTCATCCACAGGTAGCCCAAGCGCGCTACCGTCACGATATTTGCCAATGTCAACCTAATTTATAAAGCAAATGTATGGTAAATTTGAATTTTGTAAATTGCCGCTTCGAAATGAAACCAAATCGTTTATTCAACGTTCTCTTCTTTACTATGGTTACCTTTACTTCATACATTTATTGCTCTTGAGGGAAATCGAAGCGCTTTTTAAGGTGCAGCGAGAACGGGTTAAACGTCCTAATAACATTCATGTCAAAATGTCATCTCACAAGTGAAACTTGATGTCTTTGTTTGCTATATGGCACTGTTCTCCTTTTCTCTACTGAAATATCACGTTGATTCGCCCCAAGGGACAAAACGCTTTGAGATGTAAACAAGCAATTAAACGACCATTAGACTAATGAAGCATCATACCTAAAGCAAAAGATCTTAACTTGACCCTGCGTACAATGTGAAACGAAAAAGCATTGTACAATGTTCTTATGTTTCCTAAGCACTTACTTTGATTGTGTTCCGATTGTTATTCGGGTTAAAAAAATCCTGGGAAGAACTTGTTCGCCATTGTTATTTGGCTAATTGCGCCGCGTGATGTTATTGGCTGTTAGCCTCAAGGTAGCGCGTCAGTACACGGTTTAAACAAGGCAATCAGCAGTGACGCACCAGACTAAACTGATCGGTGTAAGTGGCCAATTTCTCTTTGTCTGGTTGTGATGATGAATACTCCACAGGCCAGGATAGGATGCCGAAACATCATCTAACTGCAACAGTTATTCTTAATTTATAAAATAACCAAAATGGTATACGCGCGCTGTTATTGGTTAAATATCTGCACGGAGGCCTGTTTCCCTGACAAGACAATGAGAAATAAACATTGCATATAACTATGAAAATATGCTATCAATAATCATAGATTAGTGAAATGCGTTTCGCGGTAGATTTAATCTAGTCCTGGAACTTTTTTCGGCTCGGGTAGCCACAAAAGGGTCCAGCACTGGTTTTAGCGCATGCCCAAATACAACTATCACAAATGCCACACTCAGCCACATGAAATCGAGGTCGAATGTGTTGTCCCAAGATGGTGGCCAAAAGCTCAAAACAGCTCGAATATCATTTCCGAATCCCGCGGGACAACCCGAAAACACACCTGATTAGGATGCGTGAACTCCTTTGTCAAACGCAATTATAATGGAATAAATACCTTATATCATGGTAGCCGTGATAGCTGTATGACATGTGGCCCGGCAAAGCAGTGTAAAATACACACTGCACGAGTGTGAAAATACCTTATACGATCATTTTAGTCTTGCTCAAAAAACCTTCAACCCTTTCCCACAAAATGCCTTAATGGTAGTTTAGTCGCATTGAATATTGCCCAGGGAAAAACATCTTAGTTCTCAAACTCGGTTATTATTCACGATTTTCGCTCTCATATCTGATTGGTCCGGAATGGTTCCAAATAAAACACTTAACTACACTAGCTGAATGTGGAAAACTTTTGGAAGTTTGTGGTGTTACTTATACTCGGACAACTTGATGACAAAATAGTGTTACTCCTTTTTGACTCACGAATACTCCGTAGGAGTATTTGTGAGTCTTTGCTATCACTCTGTCTTGATTAGCGCATTCTTTTGTGTTCTAATGGCCTTCAGCCTGTTTTGCGCGTCTGAAAACCGGTGAGACCGGTTTAGAATGGCGACTCTCAAAGACTTCTCAAGAATCGGTCAGACTTGTTATTGATTCTGCACGCTTGGCTGCCTTGGGCATTATTTCAGATTGAGCACGCTTGAGTGCCTTGGGCATTTTTTCAGATTGAAATCTCATTGAGGCCCAGACTACACGGATACGATATTTTTGAATCCGCAACTTTTTGTTTCCGGATTCAAAAAAATCTCTGGCCACACGTAGCGTATTCAAATCGAATTTGACCGTCCACACGAATACGATGGTATCCGGATTCACTCTAGTGAATCGAGGTTCTATTTTCAGTCGTTTTAACTGTTTTTGGCGACCAATTCGTCCATCAGACGACGCAAGAAGGTTGAAAATGTCGGCCCCCTGTTTCATATGTTTGGTGTGTACAATCACAACAGCTAAATTAACTTGAACGCAGGCTTCAATACTTGAAATGAGCCCAAGAAGAAGAGCAACTAGCCTACATTTTTCCACCATATTGGTGAATGGTCCATTGCTTGCTAAGAGACGAGACCGGCACTACTTTCAAATAATATCCGGATTCGCTGTCCACATGATATCGGATTCGTTGCGTATTTATTTTTTTCCACCCTGGAGAGCGAATTCAAAAAGTTCCAGATTCACTGCTGAATTCGCCGTATTTGGAAAGAAAAAGTTGCGGGTTCAAAAAAAGTCCGGAGCCGTGTGGACTGGGCCTGAGCCCTTTGATCTAGACTTTACCCACAAATACTGTCAATCCTAAAAATATACATTAAATTTAAGATATCCTCCGCACAATTAAACTGAGACGGACATGGGGTTACTGAACTTCTAACTATAAAAAAAAGTAATAATAGCAAATAAATTTTATTTTACTTCAAATTTACGATAGCAAATACATGCTAATATCTTCGAAAGGACCTACGGTTTAACGTCCTTATCCGAGAAGACGCGAAACCATTTGCAGATGATAGAGCAAAGGCAACACTAATTAAATGCCAATTAAACTAGTAATAACAACAACCTAGCAGCTGAATTGCACTTTTTATTTTACAAATATCTTAATAAAAGAGTACGTGGTCTGTCCAGAAAAATATTTGCCCGAGGTCTTTCAAAGTACAGACCGAGTGTAGCGAGATCCTGTATGGAAAGTTAATGGATCGATTTTTAGTCAATCAGCGAGCAGGATTTACTTATTGGCCCAAGTAATTTGGCTTGCCATGTAATAAAAAGTGTTATCAAAATCTGGTCAAAACAAGTTCCTCAATACGTCTTCAGCAATCTACCTCACGCACTTGCAATCAAACCATTTTACTGTTCCTGAAAGGTAACCAAGCTTGTACATAAAACATAGGTTTAGGGTGACCTGACACAGTTAGAGAAGTGGAAATTCTTTCTTACGATAATTATTTCCACTTCTCTAACTGTGTCAGGGCACCCTAAGCCTCAGTTTCATGTAGAAGCTTGGTTACCTTTCTGTAACTGTAAATATTAATAGTCTATTCCAGCAAAGATTAACGCTGATAACCTCCGAAAATGAAATTCCAGCAAAGATTAACACTAGCTGAAAAAATGCAAGATATCACTAATATTAGAGAAATACCTAATGGTCCACACTTTAATAACCTCACTCCGCGTCCACCTGAAATAATAAGAATTGATGTTACTAAGTAAATAATTTCATTTTATAGATAAGAGTGAGTTGTTTTTCACTGTAAAAGATTAGTTTAGAAACCGTAAAAGATAGGAAGGTGGACAAAAAGAAATATCAAGAGAAGCATAATTACACATTTTGTTTAGCTAAAATATTGAAATCTTAGTTAACTGTAGTGTTTGTTGCAAATTTCTTACTGATGTCTAAACATTTTCACGTTTTCCTTGGTATTTCGTGTCCTGGAGCTGAAGTTCTTGGTTACATTGCCCAATATTAAAATGTCAATCTCAAACTGCTTTCTAAAGCAACTTCTAAAAATTCTCTTATCTTCATTTTTCTCAGGTGCTGCTGTTTAAATCGAAAACAACCGTTAAACAATATATAATACCGTTTCATGCTTTAGCTACATTTGACGTTACGTTTGTACAATAACAAAGGTATCACTTACCTCTGTATTTCAAAATTTGACCATTTCTTTTTGTTCCATAAATTCCAGTACAGCCGCAAGTCACGTGACTTAGTCTACCTCCAATATGGACCCATATTCGTCCTATGGGTCTTGTGCGAGTGACTCCACCACGATAGAAAATTTTTCCTCGCTTGTCGACGCCATAGGTTACACCACCCGGTCCGGAATCAAGTTGCATTAATAGTTTTCCAGGAACACGGCGCCAACGGACACCTATTACAACATAAGGAAATGATTGTTGAATTATAAAATCCACTTTAACTATAAAAAATATTTTATAATCCCTGTCAGCTTGTCGCCCTTTCAGTTGGTCTGCATTTTCGACAATCAATCTTAATCTGTCAGTGCGTTTGTCTGTCTGATCATCCGTCCATCAAATTGATCGTCCGATTGTCATTCTGTCTATAGTTCTGTCTGTCTGTTGGTATCTATGCCTGCCGTCTGCCTGTTTTTTTTGTCTGTATGTCATTCTATCCCTCTGTCTGTTTGTCTGTCTCTATGTCTGACTGACTGATTGACAAACTGACTTTCTGTTTTTTTTGTCAATTCATCAGCTTGCCTGATTTCAACCTGCTGAACTATCGACCCTCCTTCATTCTTGCTATGTATAATAATATCCGTACCTTCCGGTTTCCTACGGCTTACACCCAGCCGGAAATAAACCCAGTTCTGTTTGTTTACTCCCCAGTGTCCAAACCCGCCGCATGAAATGTGCTTTAGTTTTCCAGGTACTCTACGCCAACCAGATCCCTTCCAACGTCTCCAAGCTATTCCAGTACGACAGTAGATGTTGTCATGTCGATTGACACCACACACAAATCCAAATGGACCAGAATCAATTTGTTTTAGGGAGCCCCCAATATGTTTCCATTTTGTACCCGCTCTTCCACGAATGGATCCTAATGTAACACAAGATTGAGCAGAACAGTAAAACAAATATTCAAACTCTATTATATATATAAACTGATATTACCCTAACTTTCAGTACAGAAGTAGACTTTGAACATTATTTGCCTTTTGTGCCGTTCTTAACAATAATCTTTTTATTATCGTGCAAGCGCGTTTTCCCATCAATCTAAGCAAAACTTGCTCTAGTTTCGTTCTAGTAACATAACACAATTTTTAAGACTTTTAATTTTAAGATGACAGATCTTATCACACTGAAAAACACCTAGACATGCTCCCGTTAAAACTAGACTGCAAGGAGTTTCTTTCAGTCCATTTTTCCTCATAATCAGTCTAAGCTCCAAACAAAAATTGTTTGTTAGAAAGAGCTGATTGATTGTGTTGTTATTGTATTATGAAGAAAAGAGAGAGACTACTCGCCGTCTACAGCACAACGGGGAGGGGCTTCTTTGGACCCATTACCAACCCGTTAGTGCAGTCTATTGGTAGTACAGCCAAAGGCATAATTTATAACTTTTGTGATTAGTCTAAAATTGAAAGAAATACAGGTAAGGAGTATTTTTAATGTATGGAAAAAATCCTTCACCTTTCGTTACTTTTGGAAATAATGTAGTCAAAGAACTGTTGTGCAAAATCTTTTTGCCATTGGTCAATTAAGCCTATCAAAATAGATCGTATATATATGTTTACTGAGAACATTCAAGAATTCCCCTCACTGAAGTTTAAAACTTAATCGTTAGTTAGAATAAATTTAGCGTATCATTTAACATTATTGAAAAACACGTTTTACATATCGAGACAACTCATCTTTCTTTGAATAAAACATGGCACTTGTGCCATATTTTTCAATATCTTGCCGCAACAATGTTTTACTCCGAGTTGTCCGATACGAAAGAAGACTAAATGAACAATAAACTTACCAACGCGATAGTATATATAACCATTTTGCCTCAAAGCATATACACCGCCCTCTCCAGCAGTTACATATGCAATTGCAAAGTAACTATGGATGCGTTTCCAGCCTCGTCTGTTGCGTTTCAACTTCCAGACTCGACGGTTTTTACTGACTCCCCAAACGCTTCGGGAGCTGCCGGTTTCGATCTGTTTAAGAGCTCCAGGGATACGTATCCAACGAGCTTAAAAATAAAAAAAAGACATGTCAAAAACTTAGGTTGAAGGGATCCGATAAATGTTACAAGACAAATAGCTGTAGAACTTGTTTTCGACTGAAACATTTTTATCATTTTTAGGTATAACTAACGCTACGAAAGCGGTGTACTGTATATCCATTTCAAAGAATTGGTGTCGTTTTACGGTGAAATATATATTGTACAGGTAATTGTGTTTCTTTATAAGAGCGATACATGTTTGTCTCTTACTTAAAGAATTGTCATATTAATAGGATAGAAATATCTTTAAAATAACTTTGTGTCTCGTCTTAGAATAATTGCTATCAGTATACAGGAAATTATCGCTATGATAGCTATGTATCTTGTTTTTCAGAAATTTATAATATTGGTGTATGAAAGGTATGTGTCTTTTAGAAACAACTGTTATTGTTTTAAGTTAGAACTATCTATTTATCGTCTTAAAAAGATGTTATCGGTATAGTGGAGGGTTGAAGTATCATCACTGAAAGCTAACTAATTTTCAACCTATATGCACGTATACTTCAATAGATTTTTATGATCTTTATTTCATTCAACTCATTACTCGCCACACTTAACTTAATTTGCATTGATTTTATATAGTAACCCAGATATCCCAAAAGAGAACATTACACAGACAAGGGTTTATTTAATTAGGAATAATGGAACTATATCAAAATCATCTCATGACGGAAAGGAATACTCCAGAAACTCCGAGTTAGAGTTTTATATTTTTACGGGTAAATAAAGAATTAAGAGAAAAATATCATATTTATGCCCTCGGCGGGAATCGAACCCCACATCTTTGGTTTACTAGTCCAACGTATTAACCACTACACCACAAGGACCAACCACGCTGGCAACGTAGCCGGACAATGTTATGTACATGGTAACTGTAGGGGT
>JAOTRI020127909.1:0-33283 GCA_028564885.2 Zoanthus sanctaehelenae
AACAATTCCCAGATATTTTCTAAAATTCCATGCCTGCTGATATTTATGATATTTTACAACTTGGAATTCTTGAGAATCCCTAGGAATTCCCAATAATTCTAAATAGAACTATAAACAATTCCCAGATATTTTCTAAAATTCCATGCCTGCTGATATTTATGATATTTTACAACTTGGAATTCTTGAGAATTCCTAGGAATTCCCAGTAATTTTCAATAGCACTACAAACAATTCCCAGCTGTTCTCGAAAGATCTAAGGCTGCTGATATTTATAATATTTTACAACTTGGAATTTTTGGGTATTCCTAGGAATTCCTAGGAATTCCCATTTTACTAGGAATTCATTTCCCAGGGTTAGTTTAGACAACTGAGATTAAAAATCTATGTTAGCTTTTTCGTGTACTTAGACTGACCAGTTATATATTACCAGCGTTAATCCTTTGTCATAGCAACTGGAAAGGTAAATGTTTAGATCAATAACAAGATACGCCCGAAACTTCAGCTCAAAATATTAGTTAAAGTGACAGTGATTCTACAAATCACGACGGACTAGTAAATTAAAAATATTGAAAAACTTATCACACTTGCAAACAAACCTTGGAGAAGCTTGTTAACGCTCTCGTTTGACAATCAGACAAGTATCCACTTTTCTCAAATATTTAGTTCAAGATTTTAGATAACAGTTTCTATAATTTGTTCAGGTGCCAACTATTTTAAAGTCGCAGAAAACAGAAACTGACCAGAAAAAGGAGTTGGTTGTCGCTGCGACTGAAGAAATGAAAGAACACGTGGAACATCCAAGGGCAAAACCAGTAGAATCAACGGTAACAGATCTTTTGTTATGGAGTCGTAACTTTGTGAACCAAAGGAAAAAACAACCAACAGAATCATTCTCCTGGGAGAAAACCGGAGCAAGGCCAAAGGTACTTTATTGTGGTGTAAATAAGATTTGATTTTGACTTATATAATTGTTTTATTCTTCGAATATCCAATATATTGTAATGCAACATGGAATGTTTGGTCAGGCAGGTCAATTTCTTCCTTGTAACTTTTATGCAGTCATTATCGAGTGCAAGGACTATAGCGGCTTGTGCCGAATCTAGTGGTATCAATATACTTTCGCCATAAAACTTATTGTGAAATTGGTGTTCAGATAATGAAATGTTAACGTATATATTTCTTAAAGAACAAGAAAGCCCAGGAAAGACCAAGAGAGAAGAAATCTAAGCAGGTAAATTATTAAAATCACTTACTCTTATTACGATACTGTAGTTATAAAAATGGTTTCAAGTACGATACCGTGAAAATGCCACTCTGTGTTTTCCTAATGTGTTTTGGTTTACTTTTTTTTATGCATATCTTTTTTTAAACCCGAGTAAGTATATTTTTTCTACTGATTAATTTTTTTCCAAACCAATTCGTGTTTGTCGAAACCAGTTTATTCTTCTATCGGTCAAAGACCAATAACTAAAGATATCTAGAAAAGCTGGCTTGTCGGCAGCGGTTGCCTGGGTGGTCAAGTTGGAATGAAGTGGGACTACCGATCCTTCAAATTTAATAGTCAATAGCTCAAAGCTTTGCGTTTTCGAAATTTAAAAAGTGAAGAAAAAGGGATAAAGCAAAAAAAAGCAAAAGCAAAATAAGAATAGAAAGTGTCGAAGTAAGATGGTAAGAACAAGGAGGTAAGTAGAAATCGGTGGATGGAATGAAGAAGGAATTTTCCAATGTTTTTCTACAACCCCAGATTTAAAATAAAAGCCTTTTTTACTTTAGACAGCTCATAAATACCCGATATACAAAAATTTTAAAAACCAGTTTGAAAAATTTCAACTGGTTTTAAAAAATAAAATTATATAGCAAATTTAAACCACAGTATATATACACACGAGCCAGTGTGCGATTGTGCATACAAAGGAAATACAAACGACTAGTAGCAGATCCATGTTATTCCAATAGAATGAATTGCTTTCCCTTATACTATGTCATAAAAATACATCCAACTAATTGTCCTCTCCATGGAGAACAGAACAAATATCACACTGATAGTTTGTGCTGGAGTTTTAAGCTATGGCGAGCACCAACGAATCTGAATCGACAACTTTAGTACCATTTCGGAAATGTACGCACAAAAGTTTGACGCTAGTTTGATAGTTGCTTGCATGAAATGGCTGGAGAGCTGGGTGAAATATTATCCGTTGGATACTTCAGAATATGTAACGACTTTCTAGGCCACTGCTTTGCTGTATTTTTAAGACATAAGACATAATTTACCGCTTTATTATATTCATTCGCCAAACGTCTGAAAACCCCATGCCAGGCCATGCACGCAAGTGATTTACGTTAGAACTAACCATGCTTGTAACTACTCGTGTAATACTGTAATAAGTAATATTTATGAATTTCTCGAGTATTGCAGTTCTAGCGTTCTAATTGGTTCACTCAATCTCGGTTATCAGCACATATACCAAAATCGGACCATGTATGGAAACTACCAGTGTAAAATTTTGCCAAGCTAAAAAATGTCATATTAAAATATTGTTGTCATTTTCAAGTATCGAAGGGCTTGGAAATTTAATAAAACATTTATTCCATTCGCACTTATTGGATATGAGATGATTATAGTTAACTCGGCGCTACGCACCTTGTTGGGTATTTACCATCTCATATCCAACGGGCGCTCTTGAAATAATTGTTAAATATCTGACGAGTCATACTAGTGAATCTAAGGCAGTATTGTTGAAAACGTACGTTAAGTTTGATGTCTGTTTGCTAGTGGGTATTATCGACTCTATGCGACTCTAAGTTGAATATAATTTAAAATTGAATACATTTAATTATTGCCATGGTCTTCTTTTCTGCCTAAGGTAGCTAAATCCTTTACTAGCCGAGTGCCCGGCGCTTATTTGCTGTTTGCGTAGTGTTAAGCGGATGAGACTATTTGACTCTCCCTGGACGGGACACTAATCTTTTGCAGATTAGCTCCCAAGAGACGCTGGTACTCATCTATCCTGGAAGGATGGAACGCTGAGTTGGCTTAAGCGGAAAAGAGGGTCACACAAATATTCGATTCTCGACTGAAAAGCAGCAATCTTATACCAACTGCGCCAACCACGTTTGTCCCTTTTCTGCCTAAGTTAACTCAGTTTTCCTTCTTTCTAGGGTAAGTAAATGTATACCGGAGTTTGCTGGGAGCTAACTTGTAATTGATTACTGTTCCGTCCTGGTGAAAGACTTTTATTCGATTAACAATACAGAAAGCAGAGATAGGTGCGGGCTCCATCAGCCACTAAGCTTGTGTTGTATACTTTTTAAAGTAAATTAATAAATTATAAATTAAAAAAAAGTTAGGATTAACGAGATTTAACGTAAGAATCGCTTCATATCGGTCAGCAAAATAAGAAGTAACAGGTTATGTCCTTTTGTATATAACGTGACAACGCTCTTAAGTTCTGGAAGTGTTAAGGAAGGCAAGGGGTTGAAAACGTTTTCGATCTATCTTGCCCATAATGGATAATTAACACGATTTAAAATCCATATATTTACATCCAACTTAATAAAAAGGACTAAGGTCCATCGAAATATATATGCTTAAATCTTTGATAATACTAATTCGGTTTTTCAAACAGGAATGGATTGTTGTGGCACCCAATTCATCAGTAAAGAAATGGAACATGAATGGTAAATTGTTTTACTTTTATTTCATTAATCAATTTTTTTAAACTGATGATCTTTTGAGCAACCTAAATAATTTGTGTTGCATTTGACATATGTCATTTCAATTCTACTGACATTTTAAAATTAATTCAAATGAAAATGAAACCAACTCATTTTCAAGCAAGCTTGACTGTAAATTTAATCACAAAACATGTTTTTTGTTGGTTTACCGGCATAATAAGCCGTGTGGGATGTTGATAGGACACAAGAATAATTTGTAAATTCAAGCCCTATCCGATTGTCTGCGTTATGCACCCTCTTTCATAAAATTATAGAACTGCGATAACTGTCAAATTTTGTCAGCTCCGTAAAAAATATCATGACCTAATTAGAGCACCACTGAAGTTTTATATCATCAGTTCTGTAATGTTAATAACTATTTGTTCTTCTTCTCTTTATTCGAGAAAACCTGGGAATGAAACTAATTTCCCAAGCTCAAGAAACATGCTTTCTGAAAAGTTCTTATCTCCCGCATTCCTCGTGTGATAAACTTTGCTCGGCTCATTGAGTTACGTCTCCGTCCGAATGAACTGCAGTCCACTGTTACCATATTGCTTTTTCAATACTTTCCATCGTAACTAGGTACAGAGAACGTGAAAGCACTATAAGACATTTTATGTTAATGTTTTAATATATGTGTTATTCTGTAGACCTTGTACCCACGCGAGAAACCACCGCTGCTACAACTCTTGGTGACAACATGCAATCACCTGTGGTATCCAAGTTCCAGGCTTCCACTGAAACTTCAATAATCCTTGCAAACCCATGGAAGGGACAAGAGATGCCTTTGAGGTTGTCAAGAACGGAAAGTGCTCCTCGACCTGAAAAATCTTTTCACACAAAAGCTCAAATATCCGTTATTTCCACAAATGATAACTTTCAACCACCAACGCGCCCGATGAACTCGGTAGATACATGCAATATCAGAATGGTTTGTACTCATTTAGCAAGAGGCAACAGCATTGGTAATAAAGTTTGTCTAGAGTGTCGTCGGAGTGGTCAAGTTAAGTTTCAGTTTCAAAACAAAGGGAAGGCGTGGCAACCAATTCGCCCTCCTCCACCTTACACTAGGCCGTACGAGCCTTGTTGGCACGTTGATGCTGGACGCAAATGTGTTGTTAAAGAAAATTGTAAATTTGCTCATAGCAAAGAAGAACTATTTGTGTGGAACAAGCTAAAAGACCAAGGTATGGAAGGCATTACTTTTGCATTTCTCGAGTGTCCTGAAATCTACGGAAAGTTTGAACACTGTATAAGACACGGCTTAGGCTTCATTTGCTTTTTAAAATAGGTTTTACTCGCCGAAAAACAATAAAACGTGTTTTTAAAACGTGTCCAATCAGAATGCACGAAGAGATTTTTTCTTTATTCTGAAATAACTTATCTTACTTGCAGGTCTCGAAAGCTTCTTTAAAAACAAAAACACAACAGTTACTCAGTCTTGCACGACACATCAACAGTTTAACAGCGAAAAGAGTCCTTATTGTGACATGTTTCCAGCACTAAGCAACAAACCTGCTTCGAATTTATGTGAACAGCTGGAAAGCAACTCAAATACAAATGAAAGGCTTTCATTAAGAACTGGCTTTCAAATGAGACCTGTAGGGTTAACTTCTACAGTCGGAAAAGGAATATCAGTAGCAAAACAAATCATGAAATCACCATGCACAGTGTCTTCAACAACTGCACTAAATACTCCTTCCCCGCCGTTGACTTCCACGCATTACAGATACAGAGAACCGCCACTACGTGTGAGAAATGGAGCTTATCACATTTGTAAATGGTTAGTATTAGTTTGTTTCTTTTATTGTTGTTCAACGTCTGTGTACAAGTGACGTATATAGCCAAGGTGATAAACTAACATATCCGTTGAATCAACCAGGCCATGGTCATTAACTAGAATAAGCTCATCTCTCGAGAATGCCGATCTGAATTACAAGAAAGTAGTAAAATGGTATTGCGTTAAGAATTAATGACGTTTACATCTCAAAAACCCAGTGCCTGAAGATAGTGACATTCGTAAATAACACAATGTGCTAGCAGTGGAAGGATTAACCTCAGTATTCGAAAACTTTTACGCACAAGACTTGACCGGATATGAAGGCGCGGCGAACGCATATTTTTTATTTTATTTTGTGAAATTACTGTTTTATCAGTTTTCAAAAGGAAAAACGATATATGAAATTTATTTTTTGTTTAGTTGTGTTATTTTTTCATTAAATTGCAAATTCTCACAACTTAGACAGCCAATCAGATTGCTTTCGTTTAAAATGTAAACTTGTAAGCAATTTGCTACTCAACTTAACGCGCGATTAATAGTTTGAAAAAAATAAGAGTTTGGTTGAATGTCTTAAAACATACTTCAGTTAACGAAGTATTTTAGACTGGGTTCATGTGTTATTGCAAAAAGTGTGGACAATGTTCAGCATGTATTTCAAATATTAACAAACGTATAAGCAATCTAAGAAGTACTGTACAACAAAGATTGTTTTCGAGATTTTTGTTTTATCGAGGTATTGTTTTCCCTCGTTAGTCCCTGTGCAGCTTACGCCATATATATTATTAAAAAGGGGTTTTGAATCTAGTATAAAAGCTTTAAAATAGTGAAGAACGCTATACAACACTTACTTGAAAACTTTACAACTAAATTTTGGACCAGTATCTGTGACCTCCGTCAGAGTTAAAATATGGTTGATGCTTCATCTAACGACAAGCTAAGAGTAGTTGTCAGGGAAAACCAGGCAGGTGGCAGAAGATGGAGGTAGGCGAATTCTTATCATATTTTTACTGTAAGGTACCCTTGTTAAACTTGTTATCATAGTAACATTATTTTCTCAATCGCCTCGATTGGTTTTGAATACGACCACGAATTTCTGCCACTTTGACTCTGAATACGGCCATATTTCGCCCACCTTTAACTCGTCAAAACTCCGAAGCGACAGCATGTTTACAAGCACTTTTTTCATGTGACTAAGGATTGAGCTCCAGAACTAATTTTCTGAAAGTTCTGTTTACTATTTATAGCTTTGCAAGATAGGAGTCCTAACATTGTCGAATATGGCAAAAATAAATGTTTCTCAACCGGTTGGTCGATATGAATAAGCTGTTGATTGGGTTGAACTAATCAAATACACGTTCAATACAGTATTAAATATAAAATACCTACTTAGTGACAACTTCCCAAAGGGGCTTTTCAGTGTCATGTTAAAAACCTACCGCTTCCCCAATTAAGAATCCCAACTGGTAGGAGGCAACCCAGTTGGTTATTTACAAAGCGTGGTAAATTTGTCCCTGGGATCACTGAGTACAAATTCATTTAGTGGTTTGAATCAGGGAATCGAACCCGTGTCTTCCGCATTCAAAGCCCCATCAAACAGACTGACCATTGCACCACGCTGCCTCCAATTAAAATTGAGCCAGCAGTATTCTAATTTTTTACAGCACTGTCTTTGCAGCACTCACGTCGCCTTCGACACATTTGCACTATTATTTTTGTGCTTCCAACCACGTTTTCAATCTTTATTTAATTTTATACCTATTCCTAAACCCCGTGGGGATGCTTGTGCAACTGCTGTTGTTGAAATCACATCCAAAGTGGCGGGACGCAACGTTTTCTTTGGACAGCGGTTACTGTGAGAGCTTTTTACAATGAATGATCATCTCATGGCAACATTCAAAATTTAATTTGTATTCCTTTACAAAAAGATACAGAGGACAGTTTGATTTAATTATAACAAGATCGACACGTCTAAACCTCCACAGATGAATCTGTTGGCACCTTATAACTTTCAGTTTCAAAGGCACTTTAAATGTAAAAGAAGTTGTGATCAGTGGCATAAAATCTATGTTATTAACAGCCGCAGTTGCACAAACATTGCCACAGGGTTTAGGATCAGGTATAAAATTTAAAAAAATCAAAACGCGGCTGGCAGCACAAAGGTAATATAGCGGTATGGATGTGTCGAAGGCGAAGTGAGTGCTACAAAGCTTTGTGAAAAATTAGGATAATGCTGGCCCAATTTTACGAATCGTTTTAAAATGTCCACTTTTGCCATAAATATCAATAAAAAGTACTTAAGTACCCGTTCAGAGAGGGTGAAGAAACAACTTAGGACAAAATAAAACAGGTAGGTGAAAATGAATATCAAAGCAGACAAGGGGAGATGGCTAGACAGCATTGCAAACCAAGCTGATGAAGCCGAACGAAGCCAGCACATGAAGACACTATATGGATTAACAAAGTCAAAATGCATTGAAAGATCTAGCAACCAGCAAAATACAGTAATGATGGACAAGAACGGAAACCTCCTTAGCAAGAAGGACTTCCGTTGGTTTTTGACCATATTTTTTTTTTGGCCCCGCAAAAATTTGGCGAGAGCAAAATAGCGAGAGAAGGGGATGAGGTGGGGAATGAAGGAAACGCTTGCGGACAAAACTCCAAGTTTTGAAAACTTTCGTTCGCCAGCGAACAGAGCTCTTGATTTGTACGGTTAAGTTTGTTGCCTTTATTTGGAAGTGCCAATCATAGTTCACAGTGCTGTGGTTATTTCTGTGGAGAAAAACATGGAATGATAATTCGAGGAAAACTGTAGACATGCCTTAGATTTTTTAGCTAGGCAGGTTTTTTTCAAGTAAAAGTGGAGTAAAGCTATACTGTTAAACAGCTTTTTACAACGACTGATTTCTCGCTGTGCTTCCTACAGACATAGCTCGGGAAAAATTTGATTTCTTAATTTCATTCATTAATTACTTGAAAATTATTAAGTGAAGGAAGCCATGTCAATGGACGTTTCAGCTGCTTCGCTGTTAAACTCCATTTGACTCATTAAAAATGTTCAGGATGGAAATATCAACTGGTCTTCGATTCAACTGAGGTTTTGCGAGGGTATGAAAAGAAAGTAACCGCGCTTCACGACAATTTGTCTCATCGTTGTTAACTGATCATATATATTTAGAAAAAGTGAAAAAAGGACAAAACGAGATGACGAAACAAGAATGGATAAAAAACAAAGTTGTCAAGATTTACAAAGACAAGAGAAATTCCTCGAGCTTTTTACTAAATAATAAAATGCTTTCACAACCTTCATTACTTAGCGAATCAAAAACCTTTGGTCCATGAAAACGTATTGAAAATTGTCTAAAACCTGTTCTACTAGGGAACGTATAGAAGAATTTGGACGTCATTGTATTGCAGGAACGAACTTTGCTTGTTAACATAAACATAGACTTGAAATAGTTATAGGAAGCAAATTTTTTTTGTGAAAAGAAACATAAGTTGTTTTTTCTAGATCAGTTTCGACCCGTTTCGTTGAATTAATTTCTTCGTTTGTTGGTGACAGGTTTGTACATTGTGCGATCTTCCAGCATTTCATGTACTTGATGGTTATAGTCCACCATACTCATGACGACAGTAAAATTACCTTTGTCAGCTTTAATAACGATAATTCTTTTGTTTCTCCGAAGGCTATTAATTGCTCATTTTTCGTCCTGGGTAAGATTTTTTCTGCTAGGTGGTTTTGAGTTTTTTAAGGTGCAGTAAACCTCACTTCTGATTTCGTCTTGGTCGTCACGGGGAATATTGGCTATAGCTGATTCTACCGATGTAAGGATCTCTTTTGTTGGCACCTGATTAGGAGTGATGGCGAAATTTATGCCTTTTGGCAGATTTGTTATCTCGTTCATACGCCATTTTTGACTGTATTAGATAGTTTATATTACGTTTGCATAACACTTACAAAATAACCATGTATTTAAAGATGATACGTATTTCCTGCGTAAAACTAAACCAGGTTTTTGACTCAAACTCTAACTCTACTGGCTGCAATCATTCTTTGTAGTAATAGTACGGTTACATAGGTGAATGCGTAATTAAATTCCGGAAATAAATTCTTGATATTTTGTAGGTGGAAAGGTCCTAGGACTTGTAAGTTTGGTAATGGTTGTCAGTTTGCTCATGGAGTTGAAGAGTTACATGAGTGGAAGCGACGATTCGATGACAAACAAAAGATTGTTAAACAAAAAGAGAATGAAGGACTTCCTCGTTCTATTTTAGAACGGATTAACACTAAAAACATGGTGGTATGGAGTGTATTTCATTTTTGAAATATTTAACTAAGTGTTATTTATACCCATTTCTTTTTTCTTTTTAAGTTGAAATAATCAATCAGGTGTTTTTCACTACTTTGAAATGCTAAATTATGAAATTATGTTTAAGGACACTTTGCGAGGGGTGGAAATAACCAGTAAACCAAAAGAACTGAATGCCTTTCTTTCGGAAGACAAAGCTGAACGCCACAAGTATTCATGGATGTTTGAAGTACGCTTTGAGGTATCCCAGAATCCTTTTTAATAGATAATAATAGTAATATATCTTATTTCTTTCTTTTCCTTAAATGTGAGGTGATTATTCATTTTCAAAATTTGTTTCTAATAGAATAGGCTTAAAAATGGATTGGGGTGCATTAACTTAAGATCTAAATTGATGCTCGAAAGGTGCCGTTGGTTTAGTAAAGATCTATTAGAAAGAGTTTTACAATAGAATACCAGTTAAAGCTAAATTCTTTACCAGCCAGGTGTCCCATGGACTCGGCACTTATCTCCAGTTTCTGTAGTGTTAATCAAATGGATGGGACACTAATTTATCGCAGGATGGTTCCCAGCAGAGGCTGGTACTGACTTACCTAGCCCGGACGGATGGAAAGCTGGGTTAGCTTAATTAGGCGGGAAAGATGGTCTCACGAATGAGCTCAAATCTTGGCTGTGCAGGGGATTGAATTAACTTGGGTCCTTGTGGTCGGGAGGAAGAGATATTACCAACTGTTCCAACCACCTTCGCCTAGGATAGCTGTTTGTTTTACCAATATTGAAATTACTGTGGGTTCTTGGGATACGGTGTGATTAGAAGAAAAAGATAATTTTTGTGTTTCTCTTTGATAATTAGAATAAGATGCTTTCTGAACTATTGGCCAGTAACTGGTCACAGTTTCAAAATTTGTTCAAAACGCTAAAACGGTTTCCGCGTTCAAAAAGATCACTAAAGACGTCATACAGAGCGTTCTTATTTTGACTGCAGACAAAACGAATAATGTCTCCCTAAACAAATTGAAGATAGGATAATGGTTAAAATGATTGCGGCCTTTAAAACTCTGACTTTTCAAAGTGACAAAAATGCCAGTTGCTCTCTGTATCTTGCAGTTGTAATCTTTAAATATAACAAAACGTTCCGTTTTCAAAACCACAAGAGATTACTCAGACTGTCATTTGCATCTTACTTCCTCTGTGATAAACATACATACATACACACATACATAAATAATAGTAAAAACGAAACCATATGGTAAAGAGTTCTCATTACCTTAGGCAGAGCTTAAATAAGAAAATAAATTAACGCTATTTATCCTGTCACTTCTTCGCTACAGAATGTTTTCATGCAGCACTGCTGCAGTCTTCAGGCGACTGATTTATTTTCGGAAGCGACGTTCAATGAAAGGCAGTACTAGCATAATTGTACAATAGGTTACAGGTTCAACATTAGCCTTTAGATCAAACAATAGCTTCTTGGTTGGACAATGGGATAAATAAATTACTGAAGAAAAATAATAAAGGACGTCAATAACAGGTGAGAAAGTTCGTGTTTATATAAAAGTTATTTTTTGCTATGACGGCATGGCGATACTAGTTCATTTCTAATGTTCAAGGAGCTAATTTCTGGATGGCAGATTATAAGAAATTTTTCGTCGGCATAAGTGCATCTTTTAGTTGTTCTTGAGTATGATTTGCATTGTTCTATGATTTTCCAGTCTATAGAATAATTTACATTAAGTTTCTTTAACTGCCAAATGTATTTGCTATGTTCTGTAGCGTGTTAGTTATTTTCTTTGCGAAATGAGCTAGTGTGATTGTTTTAGCGGACTTTAAATGTGTTTTCGGTAAGACCAATATAAGTTTCTATTCCGTTGATGTCATCTCTTCTGACTGTTGCTTGGTATATGGATTTTTTCACTAGGCAGTTTCCGGACACTGGGCATGATTTCTTTTTTCGGCAGTTGCATTTTTTTCAAGATTCGTTTCTTGTTATCTGGTTTCTTTATTTAGCATAGACTTGTTATGAGAATTTATGATAGACTTAATATTTGGCATGCAGCTGTACATGTAACTAATCTTGAGGGTGTTTTTGTTAAAAACTTTTCTCATTGGGTGGTCTTTATTGAAGCACTTGCCGACAGCTTTAAAGACCTTTTAGCCGATTTTTGCCTCTTCTGTTTGGTTTCTGCTTGGATGGCTGGTTGAATTCTAGCTTGTCGCTATATCCGCTTTTTTTGAGCGCCTCTTTGAACGGTGGTGCACCCGAATCGAATGTTTTCTTGTTGGAAGACATGTCGCTGAGCCTCTTGTTTATTGCGTCAGGTATGTTGCGCAGGATTCCGATTGACGGTGGATGGTTGCTACATATGTGCACGTACCGAGGTTTGTTGTTAGGTTTCATATAGGGTTTATATGTTCCAGATCTGAGGTCGAGCGAGATGTCTAAGTAATCCACGGCTTTCTTATTTGCTTCGATTGTGAGTTTTAAGTTGTTGTCGCTGAATAGTTTACTTATAATATTCTTGGTGTTTTCAATCTCGCGTGGGCTTGCGTCTAAAGCAGCTGATCCATTATCTCATTGTTTAACCAAGAAGCTATTGTTTGATCTAAAAGCTATTGTTAAACCTGTAACCTATTGTACATTTGTTTTAATACCGCCTTTCATTGGACGTCGTTCCCGAAAATAAACCAGTAGCCTTAAGGTTGCAGCAGCCCTGCGTGAAAAAGTTCTGTAGACAGATAGATCACGTTAATTTATTTATTTACATACATACATATACATGTTTTATTCTCAAGATGCAAAATACATTTACATAACAGAAACCAAAAGGAAGTGCAACGAGAAGGGCAGTTGAGACGTTGATCCTATTTGACAACTCCCAAAAAATGATATAATAAATTGATAAAATACAATTGAATAAATAATAAATTATAAATGAGTTAAGAAAGGCTAAAATATATTTCAAAATTTGTTTTGATTGGTTGATAATTTAGATATTAAGGTGTAGTTTGAGGCTTGAACGTCCCACCCAATGTTTTCTGCTTCTACAGTTTCTTTTGGGAGATTGTTCCATAGTTTTACAATTCTAATAAAATAGGAGTGCTTATAGCAGTTTACTGTTGCTGGTTTGACGTACAAATTGACTGAACTATAATTTGATCTAGTACTATAAAGTTAATTCGAAATCGTCAAAAAAATTTCTATTCTTGCTGATCCCAAAGACTATTTTGCTGCATTCTCTCAGGCTAAGATAGTCACCACGTAAGGAAGGCGTCGGCCAGTCGTGCAATTTACATCTAATGGTCTGAATGAAATCTCAGCACCTTTTTATTATAGTGGCTGTACATTAAGTTCTAGTGACACGCTCTGTATGGCGTATAGCATTTAGACAATAGTACTAGTAGCTTCAAGTTCATATCTAGTAGCTTCAATTCATGTATATCTTTGATCTTTGAAGTAACAACATATGTATGGCTTTTGAATTATAATTATTCTACTGCCTTCCTCATGCATATTGAATGTTTGAAAAAGCGTCGAAATACACCAACGCGGAAAAGTGTAATCCTGGTGAGCTACGGGAAATATAACCTTTCACTAGATAAGTAGGACAACATTTTGAGTAGGATTGTTTGGATTTAAAATGATCTATGATTTTCTGAGCTAAAACCTGCTGGGACCCTATATTTTCGTTACTCATACAAATTGTAGTTCTAATACCATTATTATCACTCTTTCTTTCAAGCCCCGTATTGCTGGAGCTTTGAAGACGATCGCTTTACTGCACCGTTACCACCATCAATACAAAATACTCAAGGTTCTCATTGGTTATTACCGCAGCTGTAGAGGAAAAAGGCAACAATATGTCGCAAGTCATTCTGTTGACTTAGCAAAAGAAAACGCTGTCGAGTACAACTTACCACGATTGCCTTCTCTTCAAGATCCTGTACTTGTAGAGCTTAAAGTTGATTTTGAAAGTACAATCTTTGGTAGCTTTGCCCAGTGCTTGCTGTTTGATTTTGGCCGCGAGTCTTTTCTTGTACAGAGAATGAACGTGGATGTTGAAGGTAGCAGGGAGGCTCTCGATGAATTAAAGGAAATCAGGAAGGAAATTGTCTTACAGGTTTGTACATAAAAGTTGGGTAGAATAAGTGTCTTAATTATCGACTAGCTAATAGCTCTCTGCTTTAAAGTTATTTTGGTAAATAAGCAAACGAAGATGGTAGTTTTACCTTTTTCTGTTCACGAACGTTCATATGTTCTGTGGCCCACAAATTTCTACTATATTTATAGTTCCAATACTGAATATGGCATTGTACACATTGTAGGGTTACAGCACATTTCAAATAAATACCAATCTTTAGATCGGTCGATATTGTTTCCGTCGTGTTTTAGGAAGAAATGTGGGACGATGGATCAGTTGATATTGTTTCCTTTGTGTTTTAGGAAGAAATGTGGGACGGTGGGTCAGTTGATATTATTTCCTTTGTGTTTTAGGAAGAAATGTGGGACGATGGATCAGTTGATATTGTTTCCTTTGTGTTTTAGGAAGAAATGTGGGACGATGGATCAGTTGATATTGTTTCCTTTCAATCGAAAGACACAAAGCAAGAGGGACTAGTCAATATTAATACTTTTAGAATTCCCCAGCGAGTGGAAAACATTGTTTCAGCCCAGGTGATCAATAACGAACTGGATGTTAACAATTACAAACGAATGTTGCATCAACTTCTTTTTGCTGAAGAAATGTTTATGCGCAAACAACTCACGAGGTGAATGTTGTACGTGCTTTTTAATTAATTGTTACTTTTTAAGAAAATGTCCAACGGAATAATATCTAAGGGAAGACTTTACATTTTCTAATCTTAATGTTTTTAATATTTTGTGCTTATCCTCACGACAACACTTTCTATAGATGCAGGATTAGTAGTAATGTTACCATTTTGTTTTCTTAACATGGAACCTACAACTCACTTATGAGCAGGGACCGGTCAGAAAGTATCTGCTAGGGGAGTATGGGAAGTGAGGAAGCGGAGGGAATTTTTCAAATTTCAAAAAAAAAATTTCGCGGCCCAACCAAAACTTGGTCTCAAAATTTGACGGCTTCACAGATTTATTGTAAACTTTTTCGTGGCCTACCCAGAAAATTTCAGCCACTACGATTAAAGAAATAAATGCACATTCTTTATTATAATGATTTAGTCGTGCCCTGGTTAGACAGAATTTTAGCAAGAGATGCATAATATGTTAACTACACACTAAGTTTTATATTTCATTTAAGAATCAGTAGTTCTTGGCCGAAGTTGGAGTTGGTCGTAGTTTTTCTCATACAAGTCTGAGGCTCATATAAATACATTACGAATTTAGGCACACATTCCGTTTGTGTGTTTCATGGCCCTTCTGTCATTGTTGAATATGTTTGGTGGTCCAACCAGATAGGCAAGAATATTGTTTTGTGGCCCCTCTATATTCCCTCCGGCATTAATTTCTGACCGGTTCCTAACGCACCTAAGATGTCTTAAGCAAGTTAAGGAAAGGTTAATGAAGATGCACAGTCTGCAGTGGTCTACCATCCATTACTCCAACAACTAAAGCAAAATGTTTTCATGTGAAAAAAAGTCTCTAAAACTGTTACCTTTTAAAGTTGTTTTTATACTTTTACTTTTTACAGGTTCAGTCTCAGAACTGCGCCACTGCATACCAAAAGGACTGTTTTTTCCAATTTATTAGGAATGGTCTGGGCTACCGAAAACGAACTTTTTGGAATTCTTAAATTGCAGTGCCCCATTATACCTGATGCCTCTTCCGGAAGATTGTTTCGACGGAATGTGAAGTCCGTGCTTCTTTGTTTGTCCCAGAATTCACATTCCAAAAGGTAAGTTATGTATTTATAGTAACATTAGATTTGATATCCTCTTACATTACACGTGTGAAAAACCTGCTACCGTACTCAATCATCTCTAAATTTTATTGATAAGCAACCTTCGTTAACTGTAAAATATCTCCCGCAAACAATTGGTGAAAATTGATTTTAAGTTTGAATTAATGTGAAGGGTTTTGGAAAATTTGTGTTCATTTTCTTTCTTTGATTTTTTTAAAATGAAATTCAATCCTTTGTCAAATTTACTGAATACCAGATTGCAGTTGCTGAACTTGTTTTGTTTTATGGTGGGAACATTTGGGAGTAAAAATTAGCAGCTTCCTGACTTATTTTCACAAGAACACCAGCTTTGAAATGGCGATTCAGTAATCACTCACTTGGGGTAGCAACATAGGAAAACCTTTTCCAATTCTAGACTGTATGGTGTTCTTTTAATGTTTTGCTTCCCAAGAAATATGCTTAAAAATTCTAAAGCAAGATGTTTGTTATATTTTTTTCATTTAATTTTTCGAACATTTTCTTTGTGTACATTTTTTTTTGTATTTAAATTTGACAGGGCATTTCAACTATGACTTACTGACTTTAAACATTTTTGTTTGTTCGAACTCGACTCTTGGCATAATTAAGTAAAAATTGTTGCCAATGCTTGGGTTTATATGGTCCGTGTCGAAAGTGAGAGTGTTATCTGATCTCATTATGACATTCGCAGTTCTGCTTTTCGAAAAAAGATAGATTAAAACATTTAACCCAATTTCCTAAACTCGAGATTGCTTAAAATGTAAATTAATTAGAACAAATTCCGTAAACTGGTAGCAACATTGCAAAGCGAAGCACTTTATATGATAAATATACAGACCAAGCGCGCAAGGCAGGCTGGAAAACTTAAAGTATTAAGCATTGTTTCATAAAGTCATCCTGCGGAGCATCTGTGAGTCAAAAAGTGGCGCTATTTGTCTGATTAGAGCCCTGGTGAATAAATGCTGTTGCCGTTCTCATTAACTATTGTGTATTGTTGTTTTCCTAGAGTGTTTGAGGCGTTGATTCACCAAGTTGAAGAGGAAGAAGATTCTTTGGTTTTACGATTGCCTTCATCAATGGTTAAAGACTATGATCTCTATGACGATGGTGACGTCGAAGTTGATGCGCAGTTTCAAATAAATAGGGCGTATCTATGTGAAATGCACATATCAATCGAACGACTTAGAGTTGGGCACCTAAACTTGCTGTTTCCACAGCAATGTGAATTGCCGCCAAAAGCCGAGGTAAGAGCTTCTATAAGCATTATCCTTTTAGAAGTTTGTGACGTTCATTAAATCTTTGAAAAATCAATCTTTCTTTATCATAATTAACGAAATTTGCTTATCACACAGGATACTTTACGGTTGGATTGGCTTCTCGATAACAGGCTCAATTCAAACCAGCGGAATGTAATATCTGCAATCTTGCACCGAAAAATTGTCTATCCCCTTGTTGTGTATGGTCCGTTTGGTACTGGGAAGACTTTTACCTTAAGTCAGGCAGTGCGACAGTTGGTTTCCACATCGACAAATAGGGTCCTCGTTTGCACTCATTCCAACAGGGCGGCAGACAAACATGTGGAACTCCTTGACGATTATCTCTCTAATAAAAACGGATTAAAAGCAGCAAAACCACTTCGTATTTATGAATCATCAAGGAGGTAAGGGAATAGATCGTTATTGGGTTCTTGAACAATAAACTCCATGTCTGGAAGATTGTATCAGCTTGAAGGAATATTTTAAAACACTGAACCCTATAATTGGCATTTTATCTTTTGATCATTTGAACAGCTACGTAATAGATTTTTAAGCTGTAACCTGATCAGTTCAGACAAGGAGTAAGTTTTTTAACAAAGCCACAATATATGTCATCTACGGCTCAATATTTGCAGTCAGTGGTTGTTAATAATATAAGTTATGATATTTGAGTGATTAAAAACATGAAAAACTCTGTTATGATGCGGCACTGGCTGCTGTTGCAATAAAGACTTCGCAAAACATTGATTGCCTAAAAAACAACATCAAGAATTCAAAGCACACTGCCACATTTCAAAAGCTCTAAATATAGTAACCTACGTCATACGATATAGCTTACAATCTCAAAGACGGCCACGATAGCAAACATTTTCTAGACACTTTTCTTCGTTTCTACATTTAATTTGTCTGAATTTAATAAACCAAAATCACTGAGTTGATTCAAACCAAATTTAGGCTAGTTTTAGCATTCAGTTCTTTTTAAGTTCATCTAACTTCCGTCCTTTACGACTTAACAATACTCGGAAAAAATCTGATTTCACAGTTATTTTAAACAATGAAAATAGTTAACAGTAATAGATAAAAAGGCAAAAACTTGATTAAAATAGAAAGAAAAAGCCGAATTTAACAAAGCAGATATTTAGTAGCGGCATGAAGGAATTAGCGAATACACGTGCCCAGACAGAAGTAATTTGACAGTTTTACAGTGTTTTCCTTGATAACAAAATGCTACATTTAGAACAGTGTTAGATTTTGATAGGATTTTGAAACACTAATACTTACAAAATTCAACTTTGCTGCATTTTTGCGCTAGTTAAAATTATATTTCGTCAGGAGAGTAACATCTTGTTCCAAATTTACGTACAGGTTCCCAGAATAAACATAGATGGCTTTAAAATCACTTTTGAATATAAAAAAGCAGAGTAGAAGGTTAGGGCAAGAAAAGAAAACCAGGCCAGGCCTCCGAACAGCTTAATTGTTACTCTGAATTTAACCCGAGTAGAATCCAACTCCTCGCGGCCTGTAATATAGCTATTATTAAAAGAAATCTAGTTGCTGTCTATCACAAATACTGCATTCTGATTGGCTAAAGTACTCCCTATTTATTAAGTGATATCTACTATCTGCCTAGTGTTTATTTGACGCGTTTCTGAAAGATCTCAAGAGCCAATATCATTGAGAATCAACTATGTAGCGACATTTTGAAAAATCGAAATTCTTCAAACTTGTCAAATGAAAGGTCTTGAGGAACTAATAACAAATATATCAATTTAAATTAACTTACTTTCTTCGGTGCTTCGTTACCGCGACCGGCAATCTCCGCCATTTTTAGCTAATTCTAGGCCATCGCGAAAGCTAAAATTGCCCAACTTACGCCGGCGCTCACTGAAATCCTTAATGATCTCCAATCCAAATTACCTGCTATTTGAAATGAGTACTGATATTGGCTCTTAATTTTAAAAGTAGTTACAGCAATAAAGCAATTAGCAAGAAAATGTGAATAAAATATTTTGAAGATAAAGGGTAAAGTTTCACTGTTTATTCGACAAATAATTGTTGCTGTATCATCAGAATTGGTTGTATAGGAAAATCCAGTATTTATCTTATCATTCTTGTGTCTGTTTACTAAAACAGTTGGAAAACAAGATGTTTTTCTGATGCGTGGCAAAACTATTGATTTTACACAGGATCGAGACAACCTCAAGGATTGCTAAGAAGTACTGCCTCGAGAAAGATGGGAAGTTTGTATTGCCTTCGCGGGATGTTGTCTTAAAGCATCGCGTTGTGGTAACTTCTTTATCAACATCTAGAATACTGTTTGACTTGAAATTAGGACGTGGTTTCTTTTCCCACATTCTCATTGACGAAGCGGCACAGGCACTAGAACCGGAAACTGTGTCCCCTGTGACACTGGCAGGTCCAAAGACGAAAGTTGTTTTTACTGGTGACCACATGCAGGTAATGTGACGAAATTCTGTTTATGTATTTTATGTTACACCTGTTAATTTATTTCAACTTGGATGTATTAAAGTACAGTAAGCGCTTTTTAAGCTGGATGCGGATATTGCCAATGTAACCCTTTACATATGTTCTAGATGCCTTTTGAACAGAGAAGAGTTTTACCGTTATAGTTTTACTTTTCCTAAAATTTGTTTAGAGATAATTTGTTACAAAAAAAATTTATGAAACTTTTCTGTTTCTATAAAAACTGCAGGTTTTGAACCTGCACGTAGTGTAAAGGCATCTTTTTAAAAAAAATTATGTATAGAAACCGTCCATAGAAACCGTTGATAAGGCCACAAATGTTTTTAGTGTTGTTGACAAAAATGATTGAACTAGTAAATCTTCATATGCACAGAGTTTTTACAATGTTATGGGACGCACAGCATTTTTAGGGTTTAACTTACAGTTCTTCAAAATTTACTTAGCCATGGCTTCTACTGCATGTTCAAACCTAGAACATTTCTTTCCAGTTCAGTTTAAAACACTTTATCCATTTAGGCCCCGTTAACCCTATCAAATCCGGGGGAATGGGAGGAGAGGGGCTAAAACAGCCCCCCCCCCCCACCAAGAACATTTTTATGCATAACTTGAACATCGTTCGGAGTTAGGAGCTGACATTTCATAACTTGTCCTAAAACTTTATTGCCAACATTTTAAAATAAAATTTGTTGGCAAACTGCCTAATATGTTGCCATGGTAGCCACGTTTTTGAGCTGCTCACATGTTTAGGTGCAAATTTGCAGCCATTAAGATGTCAGGTGCATGAAATATTCATGATGGAGTGGAGTAGGCATTTCCATCAATTTTAAACTGGCGGATTGCCACGATTTAAAAACTTACAAATTATAATAAATTTGATTTAAGTTGAAAGTGGTGTTGTTAAACGAAGTTTCAGCAGAGCAGCACTCAAATCTCAGATCGATTGGTCTGGATCATGCCAAAAATGATGATTTTAGAAACTCCTTCCCTTCACCTTCACTACAGGCTGAGCCTAGTTTTTCTCCACGATTTCTTACTACTTTTCGCAGATGTGTCCAGAGGTATACTCAAAGTATGCTCGAAAGTGGGGACTTGCGCGATCTCTGCCAGAAAGACTTTTTGAATGCTATCAGTCTACAGAGAATGAACAGTTCATTGATGCCCACGTGATGCACCTGACAGAGAACTATCGATGTAACAAGGAAATTCTTGATTTTCCATCGCACAACTTCTACGGTGGAGAACTTGTATGTAGAAGTAATCAGGTAAACATTCGAGAGTGTCTAGAAAACTTATTTATACTCATAGAGCTATAAAGTTTTGGCAACGAGCAACTTTGATAAATCCTGTTGTTTTTTTGACAAATATAGAATATAATGAACCATGTTCCCATCTTTTTACTTTGTTTGAGGAGAAAAGCTCTTCTCGTTTTATGCATAAATATGTATATTTAAAGACATTCGTACTGGTGTTTTTCACTTTAGAATGGTACAATAATGTTCTTCGGCTTTGTAAAACTTTAAGTTAACCTACTTCATGCTCTTGCTCTACTGAATCCAGGTTCGTGCTCGAAGAAGCTTAGTCCGCTGTTCACATAATAAGAAAATCTATCCACAAAGTTTTTGAAATGCACGCGAGCATTTAGCCGCTTTCTGTTACTCAGGAAGTTCCTTACATTATAAGATCTACAATTTGTTAGTTATTTTTATATTGTTATCGGTAAAATCAATAATTTATGGTCGTCCTAATTTTAGCCGTAAGGTCATGTCTCGGAATACACAATTGTATGCACCTTGCCCTTAACTTCGATAATAGACGCCTTTTGTTTCTTTATTTGTTAAGTCAATTTCAGTTCAACTCAAACGGTGGTAAAATCCATCTTACGCTAACGCAAGATGATTGTACTGTTATTTTCAGCCTGCACATCCTAGGATGAGTCCTTTACTATTTTTCACTGCAAGGGGCTCCGAAAGAAAGGAACACGATCACTCTTATTTAAATGCTGCAGAAGTAACTGAGGTTGTTAAACGAGTTTGTGAACTTGCGGACGATTGGCCAGCTGTATGGGGTCCTAAGGATCTTAAACAGGTTGCAGTACTCTCTGCATACCAATATCAAGTATGGAATAAGATTTTGTCATTTACAAGTTTGTTAGTTTATTTTCTAGTTAGTACCATAACCAGTCAGTTCTTATACCTTGTAATATTACAGTGTAAATGTCACTAAAGATCATTGCATCAATTGCCTTTTAACTCTTTTAAAACTATGGCTTCATAAATTTATGAGGGATATACTACTTGTCTGATAGAATTGTAGGAACAACAAAATGTTGTTGTTGTTGATAATGATGATGATGATGATGGTGATGAAATGATGATGATAATTTTAATGGTATAGAAAAAGTCTTGCCTGATCAACAGAAAGGATATGGCTATGGCTTGGATAGATTACAGATAATGCTTTCCTAAAGCTGGGTTAGTGAGTGCTTAAGGTGTCTTTGAAAACGTTCAGAAATTCCTGGAAAATAGTATAGGCACGTGGAAATTAAAATGTTCGTCCTTTAGAGAGACTTTGTTTGATATCCAAGTAAGACGAGGTATATTTTCCTAGGAAATAGCCTTTCAGCGCTGCTATTTGCTGTTTGCATTATTCCATTGACGTTGATCCCGAGGAAAACCAAGACGGGTTATGAATGATGAAATAAACAGGTTAGAATAAACGTTTTAGAAAAGCAGTGATCAAATTGATTCGTTTGTTCACACTGTCCACTTATTCAGCAAAAAACATTAATATGAAGTTTGGACCGAAAAAGTGTGTGGTTCTCGTCCTGAAACGTGGAATGCAGAAACTTCATGATGTGTAGATAATGGAGAAAAATATACGTATAGCTGTCTTGTGATTGTCGAGCTGGATATAGGTCGAAGATACGAGAAAAGAAAGAGCCACTTAAGAAGGAGTACAAAAAGAGACTTAAGTTAGTCCGTAAATCTAAATTAAAGGGTAAAAACAAGATTAAGGCAATTAATCTTTGGGCAGTGATAATATTGAGGCTATGCAGTGGACAGAAAGCGATTTAAAAGATCAATACCATAAAATTCGAATGATTTTGACTTTTCATGGTGGTTTTTATCCTAAAAGTGATATTGATCGATTGCATGCAAGAAGATATAGGTTTGGATAATTTTTGAAAAGTGGGAAAGAGTGAGGCAAACAGTTTAGAGTGGTACATTAAGAATGGTGATGAAGTTTTACTGGAAGGAGTGACAGTGGCTGATATAATAGACTATAAGACCTGTAGTAGCAAAGATGGTTTTTAAACGAGCATGCGAGAGTGAGAAAATAAAGAAATGACCCGAAAAAATGTATTGAGCAATATGTTAGCGTATACAACTGATAGTTATGAAACCTGGCAGTGGATGAGACAATCACATCTAAAGATACAGAGGGTTTCATTTGGGCCGCACAAGAACAGGCTTTTAAGACCAGTTGGGTCAAACATCATGTTGAGTAGACCCGTCCCCCTTGTGTAGATTATGTGGCAACCATATGGAAATGTTTAACGTTATTGAACGTCATAGTGGCGTCTGTGGAACATTATGAAGGTGTTGCTAAGTATCTTCTTCTTAAAGCGTTGCTTCTTTAACTAGGTCAATAAGCGATTGTTCCTTGCAATAAAGTCACTCTTTTCATTGCAATATCTAGTATATCTTACCACAATCCGCACGCTGGATTGCTTGGGATGTTGCTGCCGAGGAAGGGGAAGTTCACTATCAAGATTAGATTTACTATTTTCTCTTAATATCTATCAACCAATATACTTACTTTCTATATTCAATAAACTTCTGGAAATAGTTATGTATAATAGCAGGTTAATTAAATGCTTTGACAGCAATAAAGTATTTTTGATGAACAGTTTGGCTTTAGGACAAAGCTCTCTACTGACTATGCAATCCATAGCATTGTTTATAGAATACAAAAAGCATTTGATGAATTGTGGAATTTTCCAGGATTTAGTAAAAAACCTTTGATACAATTGATTGCAAGGTCTTCATCAGCAACCTGGACCCATACGGTGTAATAGATGTTTTATGTCATATCTCAGTAACCATAATTTCTATTTATTCATTCTTCTTAGTTGCTGTCGACTTCCAATTATCATAAATTCAGTCTTAGACTCATTTAAGTTTGCCCGTAATCATCCAACCATGCTCCTACTGTTGGATGGAACACAATGTTGCATTGCATTCCATTCCTCATATTCACTAGTGGATCCATCTGGTCTAAATGACTGATACTGACTGGCAAATGCTGTATATCCGATAGATCATCTGGGTCCAGTTATTTAAAAGTCGATAAGCACTAACCCAGGGTTACATGTTTAGCTCACGATATTGTTTCCAATCTTACAAGGAAATATATTAGCTGTAATTTTGGCAATTAAAAGACTTTTCCTTAAAAAATTGAAACTGTGTTCATAAATAACAGCTTACCTTTTCTTAACAAAGAAATTCCTGCTTGAATTTTTGCTTAACCCGAGGTTAAACTTAACCTGCCTTTGAAGAACTGGGCCCTGGTTTCAGTTGCAATACGTTGGTAACTTTTATGTAGATAAGGTGATGTCTGTTGAAGTGCAAACTCTGTCATTCTACGTGATATTTCCCAACGATGCGATTCAGCAGGGTGAACCACGGTGTCGATGCTGCACTTAAATCCAACATTACTAGCAATGAAACATATGTCTCTTGCTCATGTAAATAAAAGTCTTCACTGTCCAAGGATCTGGCTGTTTCCTATAGCAATTTGTCTACCTGTGTACTATTTTAAAAAGCCTCTTATCGAAGAGGGATTTGTCAAACTGAACATGTTATTTACATCTATTTCCCATCAATATATTTCTCGTGACAGGTACAAGCAATACGCGCTAATTTTCGCAAGGAAGGAAAAAGAGAAGTAACGGTAGATACAATACACAATGTCCAAGGTTAGTCGTTGACAATGCTTATAAAAACTGTGTTATGTTACCGTTGGTTGTACTGTGAAGTCGTTGTCGTTTGAGTAATATTTCATTTATTTAATGCAACACCATATGTATTACCGTTATGGAACCTCAACAATAACTCCTACAATCTTTAGATCATCTAATGTCAATTAGCATAAAGCTACTAACCATTTAACAAGCCTTATTTATTATGATTAGCTACTCTACTAGAGGTATATACTTGTGATAGCTTACTAGTAGTGAAAAGATGGCGTATCGAAATAGTAATGAGCCCCGTTTTACTATAATATCAGAGGATTTTATCGATGAATTAAAGATAATAATAATATTAATAATAATAATAATAATAATAATATATTAATAATAATAATAATAATGATGATGATGATGATGATGATTTATCAAGAGTACATCCATAAAGTGGTTCTTCGGATCTCAAGTCCTAATTACAAAATGTTAATAAAAACTACTATATATGTATAATATATAGCAAATAAATACTAAATCTAAAATTTGCTATAATATGGATATTTACAAAAAAGAAAAAGAAATAAATAAAAAGGTATGATCAACCTAAATACACTATTATACCATAATAGATATTGATACATAGAACAAAATACAATAAAATAAAATGATTGTAAATCCGTTTATGACCGATTAGTTGGTTACTTTGTACTAAAAAAATAATTAGAGTTCTCGGCTTCTTGAACTTCAAGTTTGATTATCCATCACGGTCTCATAAGCCATTGACTGGTAACCCACTCGTCCTTGAAGAGTAATTGTGCTTTGATAGTTCTAGATGTCTACACTGGAGATTATTTGTTACATTTTGTTTTTATGAACTAAACGTACTTTTCTAAATGTGAAACAATCATTGCCACTAAATTGTTAACGTACAGAGATATTGAACGACCCTGCAGAAATGTAAGAACATAAGCATGAGCATGGTGGATTAGTCTTAACTGCATGAAAGACCGCCAGTGTAAAAGGTATTGCATATGTTTTGTGGGAACAGTGGTCGACTCCTCTAATGTATGCCAGTCATACGTGCGTCAGCTCGTTGATTTCCTTCTCTTAACGCTGAATTGAGCCTAACAATATCAATCGATCACTCTTACTAATACTTTTATCTGATTCCCTAAGTTACAGCCTTAAGCAGCTGTTTCGACAAACACGGATTTTTATCACAATTAGGTAAATAAGAAAAGTACCAAAACGTTGACATTGTTGTTACAGGTTTTTTTTATTGTTCATGTTACAGGTGATGAATTCAGAGCTGTTTTTATTACCACTGTACGCACTTCCATTACATGCAAACCATTGGAAGATTCACTCAGATCTTCAGACACAGATGAGCAACTGTACTTTGAGTTCCTTTCGGATCCAAAACTTATGAACACAGCAATAACGCGAGCGATGTCGCTCGTTGCTGTTGTGGGCGATCCCGTGTCTTTATGCACGGTTGGTAATTGCCATTTGCTTTGGAAAGACTACATCAGAAGATGCAATGAAAAAGGAGGTCTTTTTGGTATTGAAATGAATCAGCTGAAAAAAGAGATTAAGAATTCATTCAGAAAAGTCGATTTGAACCCTGAAGCTCGAGAATTTTTGCCCTCTGGCCATGTTAAACCTCAAGACTTTGTGCAAGAAAGCAGCCGGTGTCAACCAGAAGATGATATACCCGAAGAAGAGTTCACCCAGTCTTCTTCAGTTCTTTCGAAGCCACATGAAAAAATGACAGAGTAAGTGATTAATACTTTTTTATTAGAGGATTCTTTAGCAAGAGAGAAATGAAAACAAACGAAACGTGATTTAGTCTATAAAAGAAGGATTACTGTGATAGGTTTCGCAACTTAGAAATAGGCATTATAATATCACTTTCTTTGGAAGTTCATTTCTAAATAAGGCAAAGCTTTAAATTTGAGAATTTTTGTTCAAAGGGCACGTGGCAGCAAGATGAAATATGTTTCATTTGCGAATTTGAAGTGCGTGTTAATTCTGAAGTTATATATATTTCCTATTTTCTAATTATTATGTCGTTTTTAATAGAGCTGACATCACTTATATCTAGCGACCCATAAAATTTGCAAGAGCCGCCATTTAAATGAAACATACGAGTCCCAGGACCCAATACGAAAATGTTTAGTGGGATCCCGGATTTACCGATTAGACGCACATAGCCCACAAGTTGATGTATAAAAACTAGACGCGTACACGTACACGTACGCGTACCTAATGTTTGGGTTCATAATGATGGTCTAAAGTTTATTTATGCGAAGTTTTATGCTCTTATTACAAAATGAATGATTCGGCCTAAAAATTACCGTTAACCGCTCTGCTATAAAGAACCTCAGAGACGCGAGCTATAATTTAGTGTTTAAAAACAAAGTAAAGAAAATATCTTATATCATAGCTATTGTCAATTAGAAGTTTACAAAAAATCAAGAACCATTTTCCTACCATAAAATTAACCCTCGTCCGTTCTGTTAAAACTGTGAGAACTATCAGTTTGCAAACGGTACGCTTGAGACGTTTTCATTTCATGGAAGTCGACAATCGGTGAATTGTATTAATTTGCATAACGAAAATTTAAACCGTATTTAATTTGTTTAGTTCGCAAATTAGCTCTAGAAACAAGTCCCGTATACGGGACAAACATGAAGCGAGTTGACTCAAACAATTGCCATGTCCATCATTGTGTCAGTACTTTGAGTGTCGGATCGAGAAGTTTATTGGAAGAAATCTTTTAGAAAACTTGAAAAAACAGTTTGAATCCTTTTTCAGTCTCAACAAAGCTTGGTTCAAATGCCTTTTGGAGTTTTGATCTATAGCCTTTTTAGCAAAAATAATCACAATGACTTCAGGGTAATTTTCCCATACGCGACTCGATAGATAGAAAGAATGATAGATATATTGACGAAAGGGTAAACCTTGACTCGGGTTGCCCGAGTAAAAAATGTGTGTCATTTTGTATTTTGTAAGTTTATAAATGCAACATCGATCTTTTTTTTTCATTAGTTTCCCTATATTGTTTTAGAAACCAAGAGAGCGACTTGGAAGACGAAATGCAGAACTTTGGTAAGACGCAAGAGCTACCAACTGCAGAAGAGTTGGAGGAAGACGAGGAAGACGAGTATAAAATGCATGACGAAGTCGATCAAAGTTACAATCAAGATTTTTATGATGAGGATATTTCTGTCTCACCTCTTTACATGGACGAAATAATCAAAGCTTTTATTAAAAAATGCCAGGAAACCATCAAAGTTGAAGAAGAGAGGCGTAGTATTTATAAAAATGAAGAATTCCCTGCGCTAGAAGCATCTAAAGTTACTCTTTCTAAACCGAAAGACCAGAGAAGACCCGTGGGCGTTTCTGGGACGGTAAATCCCTCGCAATCGTTTATGAACGCAGATTTCGAAATGAGGTAACTATCTTCCTGCTTTTTCATGTTTTATACATCATAAATTCGTTCATTTAATCACAGCAAGCTAAAACAATATACTTGTCACTCGACTTTTATGGGATAGAATCCATAAAGAACATAGGTCACGTCTGTTAAAATATAAATTAACAGATACACGCTGTTGTGATCGGTGGATGGCATTCGAATCTAATGAAAATATGCCTTTTTTAGGTTACTATAGCGCTAAGGGACATTAAGTAAAATACTTTTGTTTAAAGAACAGGAATAAATCTCCAATCATTAAACGAATTTTCGTTGGAACTTACTAAGCCACTCAGGCATTTCGTTAATATATTTATTCCTATTATTATTATTATTGCTATTTTATAGATTTTGTTTTTGTTGTAATTACTTCTCGTTACGTCTTTCATGTTGTAGTCAAATATCCAAACCAAGCCAAACACTGTTAGATGAACTAAACAAAAACATTTCAATTCTATTGTGTAAAAAAATGTGATGGATTCTTCATTTTTTTAATATTTTTGTAAAAACAGACTATCAACGAAGTAAGTTTCTGCATTTTGTAAAGTCATATGCTATATCGTTAGTTCATAATAGGCTAAATAATCTTGTAAAAAAATCTAAATAATCTTGTAATCAACGATTTTTTTTATTTCAGACAGGTGAACGGTCGAACCGTAATCCACCTTGTTAATTTGGGTTTGAAGACTGGAGAGCCACGCCGAGCGGTGGTGTCTTCTAACTACCAAGAATACTTTGCACCCGAGGTTCTTTACCGGTTGTTGATAGAGGAACCTGACAAGTACATTTCATGCAGCTTACGCATCAACCCAGACCGAACTGCATATGCAGAAGTTAAAGACACCACTACTCCCGACATACAGGTTAAACAGATTTTTAATATATTGAAAAATTAATCGATAATGGTTCACTGTTCTATGTGGTTTATTTTAATGCATTTCAGTGGTGTCAAAAAGACTTCAAGTTGGACGGTTGTAAAATGAAAAGTGAAAATCGGGTTTATTGAAGGATGACTGGAGTTTGAATAAGAAATGGTAAAAGCTGACGTCGGAAACTAGACTAGAAAACTCCGCTTACGACGTGCGACGCTTTGTATTGAAACCCATGCATTTTATCGTAGGTCGTTTTTTCAGTTATTCAAATTAAAAAGATTATATTTAATGGGTCTTAACAAATTTCTTTCTTTCAACGTCATATTTTAAAAATGTTTCGTTTCAAAAATCGGTAACGATGTGTTCCCATTTATAAAAAGAATGGAACCGAAAAACTGTTACTCCCCGAAAAATTGAATTCCTATTTCATATAAATAATTTTTTAAGATTTCAAAGAGTAAATCGTTTTTGGATGACGGGTTTGTTTTGTCTTTGTTCAAACTCTCTTAAATATCTGTGTATGTCCATACTGAACGATCTAAACAACACACGAGTAATCGCACTTTGCATGGTGCATGATATGACGTTTCAATAGCATGTACTCAGCAATCGTTAGAATGCTGATGAATATGAACTGATCGTTTTACCAGGTCAAATGATAACCTAAATTAGTACTATTACTTCACCCGTGATATTATATGCTTTTTGATATATTTATTTTTGTAGATAAAGGGTCACGTGAGACAAGCATTCAATCGGGACATTGTGGTAATCAAAACTTGTGCTAAGGAGGAGACAGATTCTGCAAGAAGTTTACAAGGCAAAGTTGTCGGTAAGTTGTCATTATGTCGAAAGTTAAAATATTTAGCGTGCATACTATATGTGCACAAATATATCAATACATCCAGTCACTTTTTCTACCTGATGCCATCTCACCACACCTCATTTTTTTTACGCTCAGTTGCGTTTCCACTTTTATATCCCTCTTTTTCATTGTTTCCCATCCAGTTTGTATAGGGTGGTTGCATTTCTGATTTTCTATTGATTTTCATTATATGAACCTTTCTTACCTTTAATGCCCCTTGATTGCAATACTCAGTTATTCGATTGAGAGAATGAACGAGCAATCATTTTCATCTCGTGTGTTTGTATGAATTTATCCTGTCGTCTGTACCGTTCATTTCCCATTTCCTTAACTTATAATGCGGTTAGAATATTAATATTTTCTTACTCTTCAGCGTTATAAAAGTACGAATTATTCTTACCTCGGTTTATGTTTAGTGCTTGCTCTTAGAGCATTTTGAACTCAAAATAAAAATTGATTGCACTTCACTACTCCATGATTACTTATAGTTGTATATCTAAAAGTAAGCGGAACTTGTTTTGTTGAAAGGCTTTTCATAGTTTTCGCTCCCTGGCTTAATATATAGAATATTTCATATATCTTCCTTTAGGAACCGGAATAGTTTCTTATTGCTTTTATTTCCAAGAGACTTCCAAGTTTGACAGAAACGGGTCAATAACCTTTCATCCAACCCCATAGTATAGCACAGAACCCATAGTAAGATCACTCGAATATAACTGGATTTAACTAACGTTGGTAATAGGTATTCTGGAACACGTCATCAACCATCGTGAAAGACAATATGTTTGTTTCTTTGACGTGGAAAGTGGAGCACTCATGGAACCGATTAACAAGTCAGTTACAAGAATTGTAGTTTTAACAGACCAACGTCATTTGCCTATTTACCGGAGACAAGGAAAGAACCCGAAAGTGAAAATGATGAGCAATGAAAAGGCACTAAGTGGCAACTATTTGTTTTTAGTGGATCTTTTGCAGGTAACTTGCATTTATCTTTTTATGTCTGCTTCCTAATGCTTAAACCAGGCGCGTAGGCAGGATGGAGGGAGGGAGGGGGATGCACCGGGTGCACATGCACCGCCACCCCCCACCTGATAAAAAGGCAATAAATCATCGAGTGGTAGTACTCGATGATTTATTGCCTCCATAAGGCCGAAGCAGCTGTCGACGGCTGCTATGATTCACGCTCACTCTTTTTTGCAGGGTTTCAGTACGGGCTTAGTCCCTCTGACCTGCGAAGGCATAATGCCCTATTTAGTGGCAGTGTTATTATAAGCACGCATGAGCATCACAGCTATATCTTATAATTCTGCCACATCCCACAAGCGTTATTCTTCAACTTTATTCAGCAGTATTACAGGTCAGTCGATTGGTCATTACTCAATCATTTTTTCCGTGAATATCATTCTTGAACTAAAAACATGAATGAAAATTTTTACTTTGCTCTCGGAATTTGGGATTAAATCAACGTATCATTTTAAACGTTAGGTCCCCACATCACAACAATTTTTTACTTAGCAAGATGAGTGTCCGCTTTTAAAACCACTTGAATTATTTTTAGAAAAATCCACAATTTGAAGCTGCGTATTCGACTTTTTAAATCAATAGCAACATAAACCAGTTTCCGCTTTAGATAATCAGCCAATAAGAAGTAGCTTCGAGATGCAGCCTCAGATTCCCTTTAACGACACTGTAAAAAAAATCCACCCATGTCTACTGAAGCGGTTGCTAATGCCGTCAATGAATTGTCGATTGGTCAGAAGAACCATTTTCTGACAGATCACTTTGTGCCACCTGCGCAATACGCATTTCCACTTAAGCAATTCGGTCTGAGACAAAGAGCCTTTCAGTCACGATATCTCCGGGACTGCAACTTTTTATTTTATTGTCCACTCCACAAACAGAAGAGACGTGTTTAATGACATATATCTAGTTATTCCAAAGAATGTTAACGTACCGTTCCCTTTGCTTGTAAGGCCCAGGTCAAACGCTGTACTTCATATGAGCCGAACCTAATGCCAGTTTGGGTCGACCCAAATTATTGAGTACGCCTGTTTGAGTCAAACGCCAAACTTAATACAGTGGAACAGAATTGTAAAAGAATGAAAATAGCAAATCTGTTGTGGTTTATTTATAACATACAATAACATAACTTAACTATATTTATGCGTTTAGTTCAACTCGTGTGAAGATCGGTGTTTGACCGAAAGTCGGTCTTCAGGCGTTATTCGCGGCTCTATCAGTCTGAAGATTGACTCTCCCGATCCAAATACAATCAGTCGAACTTAGTTGGGTCAAACACCGAATTTTGCATGCGTTTAATTGGCTGAATTGAGTTCGGCTCATGTGAAGTACGGCGTTTGACTCAGCCATTATTAGTAACCTTCACAGATATGATGTGAAATCCAAAGAAGAGCGACCCGATACTGCAGCAAACGGAATGAAAGAGAACGAACAGGAAATGTTTCCAAATATCTGTATTATTGCAGATTTGTAAAACCATCCGTGCCACAAGCTGCGAGTGTGAACGCTGTGCTAGCGCACTAACACGTCTCCACACATATACAAGAGCCACTATGAGTCAAGATAGGCTTTCACATCTGGCTTATTTTTCACATTCACTTCATTGGAAGTTAACCGGGATGAGGTTGTTGAGCTGTTCGTCAAAAAAATCCCCTAGGAGGCTGGAGTTTGGTACTTTTTAAAAATTCAATGTAAACCTATCTTGTGTCAATTGGTTGTGATAAGTAACTCAAACAAATAGTTGTCAATGTTCCTGCAATTAATGTCAGCTAGTTATAAAGGTTAGGATCTAACACTAACAGAATGGTCACATATCATGTGCCTTAGTCAACAATTTTGTCGCATCATCCATTATTTTTGACTGTCATGAATATTGAACTCATTGTTGTATGCAATGTAACACACATGAATGCATGCAGCAGTACAGAATGATCGTATTTAGAAAACTAAAATCCTCACGAACATGAGTAGAAAATAGTCGAATGATTTCAAAGTTCAGTTTCAGTTTATTATTATTATGCCATCAAAATAATAAAGTTATTTACAAAGTTGTTTTATGCTAATGGCGAGGTGGACCATAGGAAACCGCAAGGCTTATACAAGATGGTCCACCCCATGTAAATTAACAAATAACTATTCATTGTACAAGGGATAGAAGCATGAATGGCTACTACAAAAATATATCATTCAAGAAAAAAAACAAAAACGAGAAACGAAAATAACAAAAATAATAATAAATAAATAAAATAACGAATAAATAAATAAATGCAGACGAAGTTTTAGAAAGAAATGTAAAAAGTTTTCTTGTAAATGAAGATAATATATTTGAAAATTGAATATCATTTGGCAAGGAGTTGAATATTTTAGGTCCCTGATAGGAAATAGAAATTTTTTTAATATTTGTTCTGAGCTTAGGTATGTGAAATTGTTTTGAGGTTCGTGTGTAATAGCAATGTGTTTGATTATTAAGTGAAAATATAGAGGTAAAGGCTTGAGGGAGTAAATTATTTTTGACCTAGAATAAAATTTTACTAATATGAAATCGATATATACAGTTAAATTTGAGGATCTGGAGATCCTTGAATATTGGGTCAGTGTGCGCATCGAACGGTTTACTGGCAACAATACGAACAGCTTTTTTCTGGAG
>JAOTRI020127910.1:0-22071 GCA_028564885.2 Zoanthus sanctaehelenae
TCAAATTATTTTAACCTAGTTTGAACTGAATTGACCTAGTTTAAATCATTTTCACCTAGTTTGAATTGAATTGACCTTGTTTGAAATCATTTTAAACTAAAATTCATTTTAAACTACAACACATGCGGTGTCTCTTTGGCAAACTTGGAATTATTGCGCGAGAATTTTAATGTTTTCTCGCTGACGTCCTTCATTTGGGACCTTTTGCAACCATTAGGACGAAGCCGAAGGCAACAATAAAGAAAACTTTAAAATACAATTAATACGTGGACGTTCAGTTAGTGCATCGAGCTGAGCGTTGTCACAATAATTACAAAGTAAAGCTACGAAAACGTGACAGCAAAATGTTTCTCAGTATTTGTCTATAGCTTACGTGGAGAAACAATTGTTTTTCTATTTACAAACTTAAAAAAAAGGAGCAAAACTCCAATGAACCGCATGTGTAAGGAAAGAGGCCGCACACAGAAGTGTGAACTGAACTGATTCTGCTGAATCGTCGTCGTTCATCTTCCCGTCCTCGTTTCATAAGGGTCCTTATTGGCTCGAGCATTGAAATCACCGTGATCAACCCGCAAACTTTGTCAGAGCTGGCACTGCTGAGTGACTAGCATTGTACGAAATTATTTGGAGATGGGATTTTAAGTCTCGGTGATACTCTGTCGCTCGGGAAACTGTCTGAAAACCATGCATGGAATTCAATGTTTCTCCTTGAACCTAAATAAATGCTGTAAAAGTTTTTGCTGTAACGTCATTGTAGTTCCGACAACTCGGAAAAGGTGTTTTCACATGCTAATTTTAGCGACAACTTCATGCTTTCTCTCGCTGCTTATCGTATTTGTTGTCGGCGACGGCGTGGTTGCTCTCGTTGCTTTAAGGTCCTTAGTAGCCACCCCTACCAGCTCAAGCTCATGAACTGCTATAATAAAGAATAGAGACTTTAAGCGACAGGACACCGACGGCAAAGAGCAGTAGTCATACACTGCATGTTGGAATGCCCATTGAGCTGAGTACCTGCATGTAGTTGTCAGCGCTACAAGGACGAAACAAAAGAGCTTTTCGCTTTGTAAGTTTAGCTACAACTGTGCAGATGCCCAGTTTGATGTACCTTCCATCGTGCAGCTATTGTATTTACCATTATTATATAATTATTGAGATGAATTATTTCACAATCAAAAAACAGTTAAAACTGTTTGTTTGCAACGCCATTGTGAGGGAAAGTCTTTGCTGCTCTGTGAAATTTCCTCTAATTCATCAATTGAAAAAACAAATTCGATCTTTTGCCCAAATAATTTAAAAACTCTTTTGAGGCTTAATTGTGTGCTAACGACCATTAATTAATACTTGAAACTGTTTTTTAATTTACATTCATAGCAAACGGCTTAACACAGACAAATAACATTTAAAACACGCCGCACACAGGTGAAGTTGCAGCGCGCACTTGTTATTGGTAACAAGTTAGATCAACAACACTTCCTAGTGTGCGGGGAACTTTTACGATGATTTTGTCACTCGTGACACATAAACCAAATATCAAACTTGTTTGATATTTTTTGTCACGAACGACACAAAATCCTCGTGTGCGGTCAGCAAAAGCAAGTTGCACTATGAACAGAAAATAGTACGCATGCGTGCTATTAACAAAGAACATTCATGCAGGATCATAATTGTGAACTTAAAATGATTTCCAGTCGAGTCTGAAATTTATGAACTTTTTCCAAGATCCGGCTCTGTTTGAAATGTTTTAAAAAATTTTTAAACATCTTGCGCTAACATTTTAACATAACATAACATTTTTTTAACATAACATAACTTTTCCATAACTGGTGTTGGGTCGCCAAATGCTTTTTCTTGTGAAAGAAACAGTAATATTTCATCACTGCACGAGAAATAATCTTCATGTACCAAATTTGTCATGTTGTTCGTAAATAACTCGCATGCGTACGCAAGGGCGGATCCAGGAATTTTTTGAAAGGGGGGTCTCAGGGAAAGATTTTGTGGGTAAAGGAATCCAGTCACATTTTTACCTCAGCAGGAAACCAAATAAACCGTTATGAACAACTAAATTATAAGATGAAAATACGACATCATCATCGTAAGAAATAAAATAAAGATTGAAGTCGTCCTTCCTTCAGGAAAAAAATACTTTAATCTTTTTGGAAAACTTAATTTGATAGTTGACCGCAGGAATGACTCAAGGGGTCGCGACCCCCCCCGACCCTCCCCCTGGATCCGCCCTTGTATACATTTTCTGTTCATAGGGCAACTTGCCTCTGCTCACCGCACACGAGGATTTCTTGTATTCGTGACAACAAATATGTTTGATATTTGGTTCATCTGTCACGAGTGACAAAATCACCATAAAAGTTAAGCGGAAGGCCTTAAGGTACATTAAGGACTCCATTGAACGCCTCTTGGAAGAACATGCGCCCATTTTTAGTAAAAATCTACTGTTTTCCCTTAGTTACAACTAAATGCAGATTGTCAGTTTAGTCCCTTCGTAAAGGAAATGCTTGCTCGGAAACACCATTTTTATCAATGACGTGGATCAAAACTGCATCGCCAGTGTAGATGTCTCGTTCAGCTGCAGCAGCGAACACGTCCCTAACGAGAGACACCGCTTTGTCACGTGATAGCGGCAACTTTTCCACACCCTCTTGATTCTTATAACCAATCTGAAAGAAAAAACGAGTTGTTCAAAACACTGTAAGTTCGACAGGGTTAGCAATAGGTTTTTTTTTCAGGAGGTCACTCAAACCCTTTGTTTTCTTTCCAAGGGGTTAACGAAATATTTCAGTGCGTATACTGTTCTAGTCTACCGAAACTATTTTTATTTTCTCTGCGTCAGAAAAACGCAGAGTTGTGGTTATCAGTGCGTCAGGGCATTATTCTTTGCGTAAATTATGCACATTTGTGTGTTATTGCTAACCCTGCTGTAGAGGAGGTGTTTAGTTAGTTAGCAAGGTTGAGAAGGGTGTTCATGGAGCAAATGGAACATAAAGTACAGAAGGGAAAGAATGAAATTGAAATGGAAGAGATAAAAGGGAGATCAAGAGAAACAAAGATAAGGCTAGAGGAGTAATCAAAACCATGGCGATTAAAACAGTTACAGCTTGGAGCGCCGCTGGACGCAATTATACACTCAGATTAACTGCCAGTTACTCTAGATGTTCCGTTGAAATATGTAAAACCTTGTATTTGGATGATCTTATCTAAATTAATCAGAAAGATGAACAGACCTGATTATCTAGCAGTGGCTGTAATAAAGCCGATGCTGACCCACCAGCTCTGTATGTTTCTCTTTCATATGAACCAACTGGATCAAAACTAAACACACACCCTTTGCCTGTAGTAACATGGATAGGAAAGCAGATGTTTAATGAATAGTTAGCCAAAAAACAGAGTAATTAATAAAAAAATAACAATAATAATATCATCATCATCAAAATAATAATAATGGAGATGTTGGATTGAAGGAAACAGTGGTTCAGATGGCAAAGGTGAATGGAGTGAGGTGGTACAGTTAGTGTTAAGGAGGGACGATGGCCTTGGAGTTTGGAGTGAAGGGAAAGAGGAAGTGAGGACGACTGAGGAAAACATTGAGATTGCAGGTTGAGAAGGAGAGTAGGAGTGTTGGTTTGAAGAGGGAGGATGCAGTGAATCAAACAAAATGGAGAGTGGGAGAGGGAAAGATTGCTGGCAGAGTGGGGTTAATCCGGCCACCCTCGTTTATGTGGATAAAACCGAATCAAAACTGGATTGATGATGACGAATAATAATAGTACTGTAATGGCCATGCAACGAAACAGTTTTTATTGAGGAATTTATACTTTACCTTCAGCGTCTAGCCCAGCAAGTATGTTGTAAGTATAGTATGGAAAAAATCTTCGGTAGTACAAAACTGTGGACAACATTTGAGCAATAGCTGGACACCTGCAATTCACAACATTTATTACACTTAACCAATATACTGCAGTATTTACTCATCAAACAAACAAGGCAACACCTTTTTTATCGTTTTAACCCAGCTTTCATTTTATGATAGCAGTTAGTCAAACTAGGCAGTATCAAAGAGTAATCTGAGCTGAATGATTACTAATTTTTAACATAGTAGATAAAATGTATACGCCAAAGATTTTTATAAACATCTAAAATGGAGTCTGAGCAATCCTTCAAAAAGCCAAAAAAGTTGGGCAAAGACACTTTATCTAACTTACATCAATTGTCGGTTTTACTTAGATCATAATATGCTAATAAGGAGTATGTTTGAGATAAAAATTGATCTGGCTATAAAATTTTAATTTCATGTTTCGTGTAAAATTGGAAGAGATTTTTATGAAACTTAATATTATAATTGCTCTTATTCAAAAATATGATTTTTTAACGAGTTAGATAAATTGATAAATGAATAATTTTAATCATCCGATACTTTTTATTACTCAATTTAATAAATAAATACATAGTTTTATATAAAATTATATTAATTATTATTTTTGTTATTTAATCTGAACAATTTATCAACTGAATTATCTATTTAAGTTGCATTTTTTTAATCAAAGTACTGCTACACTAACAAAGTAACGCTAGAATGTAAAATTGTTAAAATGAGAATACTGCTGAAATAACAATGAAAATGAACAAGCAATACAAATGTAATAAATTGTAATATAATTTTTTTTCAGGGATAATAGTCTTTCAAAGATGAAATAACATGAGATCATTAGCATTATTAACCATTATTTTTAATGCCAAAACATATGATCAGCTCCCTGATTCTTCTAACAGTACAAACCTACAACCCGAACTGTTTTAAAGAAACACGGAAATAGTTCGGAGAAATAAGAAACATAACAAATGATGTGTTTTTTGCCTAAAGGGTTAAATTCAGAAACAGAGCTAATGAGACCCCTAAACTGAATTATTGAATTGCATAGTCTTAAAGTTCTAATAGAACATTATAAGATCAAATTTAGTGTACAGTACCAAAACAACAAAACAAAACATTGAATTTTAATGCCATCAGATGATACCCACTTATAGTAGAACATCAGTTATTCATTGACCTTAAGATTTTTTATTAATTAAGTAAACAAACAACAAGCAGCCCACTTACGTCATCTGTTTTCCATGCTCATGATCGTACATCTACAAAAAGCAGTTTCTAATGTCATTTGGATGCCGTGTATTGTTGAAGATATCAATTAAAACTGAACATTTGCAAATACTACAAATATCAGCCACTTCTTAAAGCTAATTTTACATTATATTTAGATTATATTTACCGGAATTTAAAATTATAAAACAACTTATTAGTATAAAGAGAACAGTCGCAGAATATTTAGCAATAATTCAAAGAGCACAAGTTTTGGATATGAGCTGGTAAATAATCGTCCAGGCATGTAGCACCGAGTTAGCTATAATCGTCTCATATCCAACAAGAGTGAATGGAATCATTGTTTTATTAAATTTCATGAGCTTTCTGAACCCTTCAATACTTGAAAATAAACCTCAAATATTGCTTCTCTAGGGTTCTGACTGGTTCACTGAATCTCGGTTATCAACTCATTTATGCAAACTAACAAAAAAATTTTATTATCAATTTATTAAAAGTTTGTTGTAACAAACTTAGTTTTAATAATTTGATAATAAAATTTTTTTGTTAGTTTGCATAAATGAGCTGATAACCGAGATTGAGTGAACCAGTCAGAACCCTAGAGAAGCAATATTCGAGGTTGAAAATTTAGTAATTTGTATTAACTAAAAATTATGTTTACCTGTAATCTAGCTGTAATAATTTTGGTTAATGTCAGTGCATCGCCATGAAACCCACAACAACCAAGAACAGTTGTGTTGGTCCTGAAAGATGTTCAAATAAAAAATGCACCAGTCAATCTAATCAGGAACAAACATTTCTTCACAAAATTGCTTTTAAATGAACATTTTAATTTATAGTAGAGACACTCCAACTGTGAACAATTTGTGCTTTTTCGCTCTTCTCAAAGCTACATCCTTGAGCAAATGAGTTAGAAATACATTTAATTTTGATTGCCCAGTATATTCCAGTTCCAATCTACTTTTTAGAATTAGAGGATGTAAATTATCAGTAGAAAGTAAAAAAAACAATCAAAACCAAAATATAGCCAAGTGATTGTGGTTCAAGTGTCCTCACTTGTTTTGGCAGCCCAAAAGGTTTTTCACACAAAATCACTATTGATGGTATTTTGGAGTAACAATTGAAAATGTTTATTTGCAATTGATGAAATTTCTGGATTTCAAATCACTACAGACAAGCAAAACGAGTTAATGGTTTTCAATTAATTTTTGTAACTACAACATTTAAGATATCAAAGCTTTCTATTACCGAAGTAAAGAAACCTTATCAATAACAAAAACAGAACTTTTTAAAAACAGGACATTTTGCATTGTCAAGAAGTAGCTACATTCTGATTGAGTTTTTGATTTTGACTTGAAACTAGACAGTTTTCATTTGAAACATGAAAATGTGTCCATTAATCAATTAGAATTTCCTTCCCAGTATCTGCAACATGTCCATGTGCTTTCTCAGGATCAGCTTGTACAAGAATCTTCTTGACAGTTTCAGTCACCTCAGACACAAGTTGTTTCCGTTTGGATGTAGAGGATGTGGTTGCTCTTGGACCAGAGGGAGTGACATTGGGTCTTCATTCTCGCTTTGTATCTTATCTGGTAAAGGATGCTTCTGAGTCAAATTGAACTCAGGTTCAGGTCCATCTGCATTAATTCTCAGTAAATTTTCCATCCTCTCCCCCCCACAAATTGTTTCACCACTCTGTACGGACACAATTCATTGCAGAAAACATTCACTTGAGTACAGCATTGCTAATCGGAATCACCTAGGGATTTCAATAATAAGCAGAATGTTTTCAAGAAATGCTTTTTTGAGCTTGTCAAAATCATAGCCCACACATCACTGTATTTCATATTTGAATTCTCAAACCAGTTGTGACAACAAACTGCTTCAACATGTGCCATTCTCTAGATCAATCCTTGTCATGTCACATCCAATTGCTGTGAGCAAAATGCAAAACCGATCAGAAAGTACCCTGATCTCTTCTGAGCCATAATCATCATCTGTCCCTTCACTTTAGTAGAACTCTGTGTCTAAAATTTTTACCAGAGTACAAAACAAGTTATTTGAGTTTTCCATATCAAATCTTACAGAGAAACACTTGGTTATTTGGTTAATAATATTGCCATTTGACGAATTCAGGCTGTTCTTTGCTCGTTCGAAATGGGAAAGATAGACAGTTTTGTAAATGTGCCCACTTTGCTGATCATTTCCTTCATCATTCTCAGCATCTATGCTTCTAAGAAATCCTCTGACACAACCAGAGTCAAAGATTACTTCAGGTTACTCTTTCAATTTTTCCATGATATGAAAAACAGTCCTCACTCCATGCACTACTTCAACTACATCAATTGACTCACGTTGAAAGAGCAGACTCAGCTCTGCTGCTGGTGTCAAAATCTCTAAGCTATTTCCACATACAGTGGATACAAAGTGTTCCTGTACTTGTTATACAATCCCTTGAACTTCTGTCATTCAGCAGCTGGGTAACTTTTGTCCTCTCAAAATGGCTAAGATGGGTCAAAACAAGGCCATAATTAACACTTAGCTACTGTACTTCATTGCTAGTACCTTTGCTACAGCCATCACGTTTCATTTGATTTAGTTGGAGCACTGACATCCATTTCCATGGTATTTGCAATACCTGCAAGTTGTTGCATCTTCTTAGGACTATTTTTGTTCAAATAGAAAAGCTTTAGCATCATCTCACTGATTTCTGAAAAAAATAAGGACTTCAATGCATCTGCAATGCTCAGTTCTAGCCTATGACTGACATAGAGAACTGAAACAAACCATTCCATGCCTTCATCCTCCTTCATTAGAATTGCAAGACCTCTCCTTGCATCAAAATTAACAGATGCTCCATCTGCACCAAGGCCAACAGTGTGATCACTGTAGGATTCAACCCATGGTCTTCAAAGGATTCCTTTATTGTTGCAAGAATTCCACTTGCTGTTGCCTAATCTACTGTTTTGAGCGAGAAAAAATGAAGCTTTTGCTTTCCAGTACTAGGTTCCACATACAAAATAGAAAATCACTTCCTTTTCTTTATTGCTTGCATCAGTGCTAACATCAACGAGGACTAAATAGTAATGCACTGTTTGTAAAAGCTGCATTGAAAGAAATATAAGTACATGCAAATTTTCATTCACCTAAGTCATGTACAAACTAAATTACAAAAAGTAGACAAGGTAGTTAAATTTATACCCATCCCCACTCCACCCCCAATATCACGACCACACTAATTTGGCCCTCAACAAATTTCAGGCACACTTCATTAAATTTAGACATTTTAGGGAACAATATATATGTAAATAGCACATAAAAAGCAGCACTCTATCTTCCCTTCCATAATTTTTTGCCATTAATTACCCTTATTACCCAAACTCCCTTGCCTTAAGACCGATAGAAGTCTACCTGATTCAGCTCTTCGTCATATACAATCAGCAAAAGAATCAATTAACTCAGCACACTGATGATCGTTGATATAGGTTTCACCTAAAGGAACCCCCTGTCTCTTCTCCTGCTTTGCGGCTGGCGTAAATTTCTTGAATGGCATTTCCTCCTTAGGGATGAGATAAGCAATGTCAATCAGTCTTTTTACCCATACTTTGTCTTCCTTTTTCCATCGTTAAAATGATCTGTCTATTGGTGTAGCAGCATGTACAGATACTGATGGTCCCAAGTTCTTTGGAAGTTCTTCCTCCTTTTCTAGCTTCTCTGCACAAGATTGTGACGCTCACCAAAAATGTTCTGATGGACATATCCAGTGACTTTCTTAACATTGTCAGTCCCAAAACACCAAGCTTTGTTGAAGTGTTCAGCACAAAGTCTGCATAGCATTGTTTTAACAAACACCTGGCAGTTTCTTTTTTCTTCCTCTACTATTTCCAACCATTTAAAGCCCCATTTCAAATCAGTTGCTTTGGTTGTATTTCTTTGCGATCGTATAGATTTCTCAACTGCCGCCAACTGGGATCGAGGCACTCTTGCTTCAAATTGAGGCTACAACTTTTGACAACACTAGTGACCAGTACTTTCCATACTCAAACTGATCATCATCCACTGAGGTCGAAAAATTGGATAAAATCAAATGGAAATGCAAGTAAGTTTGTCTTTTTAAATTTAATATTTCATTTCCTAATCACGAGAATTGATGCACAATAAAAAACGTATAATTTCTATATTAAAAGCTTCAAGTTTCAAATGACTGCAAAATTGGCATGCTATTTCTTTTTTCGTTTGGCATCCCAAATATTTTTTGGCCTGGCAGCTGCCTAGTTTGGCCTGCCATATGGTACTTGGCGTGCTGTTATTTTGCGCACTGTAAATGTTTTCAAACTCAGCCTTTAAATTTCAAAAACTAAATATCAACTGAAACTTAGGATTGATGACGATTGAGCAGTAGCCAGAAAAGGATTTGGAAATGCAGAGGAACTATGACATGACATCCAGTTTATACTGGATTATACTGGATTATCATTGTTAAATGCAGAGGAACTATGACATGACATCCAGTTTATACTGGATTATCATTGTTAAATGCAGAGGAACTATGACACGACAGTTAAAAGTCACAGGCCCAACAACAAAGACAGCAACATACAATATTAAAAAAATTATCTATTATGGAAATAATATTATATTTAAACAATTAAAAATATCTATATTCCAATTTTGAAAAAGGTTTAATTGTTAATCAAAAATAATTGTTTAAAGTATTTTTTTAAAAAAATAAGACATAAAATGTATTAATTATAAAGAAAAATTGGCTTTATCACAACCACCAGATAACATTTGGAAAAACTACTTATTAATTTTCATAAATTTTTGACTTTCACAAAAAAATTTATGATGCAACTTTTTAACTTTTTTTTCCCACTTACAATTTATAAGACTTAGGGCTGTCTCTCGAGTGGATTGAGAATCCTTGGCTGAGCCGAGTATCAGATGCAATAACAGCAAAGTCTTCACCTGAAATAGCTAAAACAGTTCTGCAAAAAAAAACATTTTTTTTTATTACATGGAACTCCTTGTGGCATTACACAGATGTACACATACACAAGCTAAATGTTAAATTCAGGCCACAAAGATAGGTGCTGAGGCATTATGTTAATAAGTTTAAAATACAACATTACACTTTTAAATTATGATGACTAATCCAAAAAAGGTGCTCATTGATACGCATAGAAATATGCCATCATCATCGTATCAATAAGCACCTTCTTTTGGATAAGTCATCACATGTATTCAAACATTTAGCTTCTTTTTAATGTAAAGAAGTTGTTTCTTCTGATTGTTTTACAGTACTATATTAGATTCGGCTGTCACTTGTTATCAATTAAAAATAAAAGAAGCACTTTTTATTGACAGTTGTAAACCTGAGCTTAACACTCAGGTCAAACATTATAACGCTATCAATCATATGTAATGTTATTTTGTTTTAATTAGAATTTTACAGTCGCAATTTTATACTTATAAATAACCATATAATTGTACTGCTTCACTTAAAACTGAAGATGGCTTTATGAAAGTCGAAACATGTCTTTAAAATTTAAAATTGTTGTGTTGTATCTTAAATTTATTTGTTCCCTTGTGCTCTTACGCTCATATGGAAATATCATTATGTTAATCAAAAGCATGCTAGAATAAAAGCATTAAAATGATATTATGACATCAATTTTACAAATCTTATGTTTAAAATGGAAAAAAAACACAAACCAAGTTAATGATAAGTGAAAAACTCTTTTAAGTTTCTTAATATCACTGCTGACTCATGTCAATATACGTTTAAAGAGCTCTCCAGCTTGGCTATATCACAATCACACGTACAAAATAAAACCTTACCCTCCATTGTGGGCGTATGGGCTGAAATAATGCTGCTTTGGTGTTACACCGTAGTTAGTTTCTAAAACTGCCTGCATTATCGTGATATAAACTTCCTACTTTAGAAACTTTTTCAATCTCTTCGACACAAGCAGTCTTACATCCCAGAATGCCGTGCAAGTGTTGTGTACTCCACTCATCTTGGTCAGCGGTTATGTAATGCGTTCGAAAAACGTAAAAATACAGACATGGTAAGAGTAAATTTAGTTTTTTATTGAAAATATATATTTTCTTCTTCTGTATTAGACAACTATCTTTCTCTTTTATTCCCAGTTATTTTATTCATTTTTTAAATCGTTGGTTGGAAAGGATGTGATAGTGGAAATGAAAAATGATCTCAGGTATGTTTTTGACAGTTGTATTCTGATTCCACGAGGTTTCTAAATTTGCTGTCTTTTATTAAATAACCGCAAAAGGAAAAAATTTCAAACCATCCCTAGCAAAGTTTAAAGAATTTGATAATACAAGCTTAATTTTGGAAACGGTATAGTAGTAGAGGTTCTTTTATAAACAATATAACAGTTTTTTATTAATTTTCAATTTCATAATTATTAATTATATTGCTGGGTTGCACCTGACGTCATGGCGGCCATGTTGGATGACACTTAACAAAAGAATTTTGATTGTTTCTTTTGTTTTGGACTCCAACATGGCCGCTATGTCTATTGTCTTTTGTGTCTCTTGGGAATGATTGCACCCCAAGAATATATGTGTTTCTGTGAACTAACCAAATTACTACTTAAATGAGCATAAAATTCCATCCAGGTGTTATATAAAACAAGCTTTAAAGTTTGTTTTAAGTATTTTTCATTTGGTCCTCTCCACCATTACAGAAACAGAATAAATGATGAAGGCCTAGCTGCAGCTCAATGCCTCCTAATCTTGTGTCTATTATATCGTATTTTATCTTGTGGAGCTTTAGCTTGAGAGCTGTTGTGGTGTAAGAGAAATGTTACTCATAAACAATAGGATGTTCAAAACCCAATTGTCACAAGATTGTCTTATTTGACAATAAATAAGAATTTAGAGTAAAACATGAAAGGTGCATTTCTTTCACCTTGCAATTTTTGCACTGGTCAACTTAGAAGACCAAAAGTGAAGTCACATTGGAATTATCACATCCTGCTCTGTTTTCCGTACCAATCTCACTTCCCATCTATAAAAACACCAGATCTCACTCCCACTTGCATCCGAAATTTCCACTTCCTGTCATTGTTTTTAACTCAAATCCCAAATACCATCACAAAAAGCCAAAACCTGCTCGCTAATCCTATTGGGGACCCTCTATGTATGATAGCTAAATAGATAAATTGTTTTGATTCTCTATCAGTGTTTTGATTCTATTAACCCAAAATTACAAGGAGCTCAACATTATAAACAACCATAGAATACTCTGCCAATGTCATTAATATAATTCTGCACCTAATATGCTTTTAGAGAACAGCCCGTGAACAGTCTAAGTAAATCACTATGTCACTACCGACAGTTGCTGCTGAGTATTCTAGTTGTGCCAATTATTAAATTACAACACTTTACCAGTTTTTGCACAAAATATACATACATTCAACCTATAATCATGACATTTTTGAGATAATTTTTTTATTAAGTGTAGTAGTCATGTTTTTGTCCCAAACCAAAGAATTAAAAGAAAGTACATACTTAATGACAACTTCCTAAAGGGGCTTTTCTGTGTCATGATAAAATCTCCCTCTTCCCCAGCTTAGAATCCCAACTGGTAGGAGGCAAACCAATTGGCTATTTACAAAATGTGGTAAATTTGTCCCTGGGATCACTGAGGACAAATTTGTTCACTGGTCTGAGTTGGGAAATCAAACCCAGGTCTTCTGCATTCAAATCCCCAACTCTAAGCATTGTGCCACACTTCCTCCATAATAATCTAAATATTAAATAGAAATATTTACGTGTACATCAACAATGGTGTTAAGTGAAAATGTGCCAGATTTTACAGCTAGTTTCTGATTGAAGTTTTTCCATAAATTAATTACCTATGTGTTAGTTCTGGCAATAGTGCTAAATTTATAACCTATCCATTTGTAGTGGTTTCCCCATGGTTGTAATCTGTTGTGCTTTCAAAAGGTCGTAAAAACACGTAACAAGTATTAACACTTTACTTGTATATTTTGATGCTTTTAACTATAATCATATAAAATTAACAGCTCTTTTTACCACTAGCATACATGGAACATTGGATTCAGTTGACCAGGTAGAACTTTATTTGCTGCAATGATTCTTATTCCTAGATTATTAGACAAGTTTTTCTTCTCTGCTTATGTTCGGAAGACACATCAATCCATTTCGATCTGATTTATGAATGAAACAATTTAGTGATGAATAAAAAAGTGTAAAATTAATTTACTGACGTTCTGGACCCAGTTGTTTAAATGCAGCTTAGCACTAACCTAGGGTTAAATATTTAACCTATGATCTTGTTTCCAATCTAGGAGAGATTTTAGCTGTAACCTTGGGATTAACAAGACTTTTCCTAGAAAAACCCAAACAGTCTTCTTAAATAACCATCTACCTTTTCTTAAAGAATTTTTGTTTAACCCAGGGTTAAACTTAACCAGCTTTTGAATAAACTGGGCCCTGAATGTTGGTCTTTCATCAGTAGTTTCGACAACATCTGTTACAGTATATGGTTGACTCTTGACTTCCTTTAGATAATTTTCAATTTAAATAAACGATCCTAGTGTATAGTTTTTACCCATTCATGACGTTGCACTGATGCTTTTGTAATATAAAAAATATTACCAGTGATTGCTACATAACTACTTAAATGCCAATAATTTAGCAAGGCAAAGCATGAGTAAGGAAAACAGAAGAGATGACAGTGCAAATACTAAGATCAGGCAATCTCATTCTACTTTTTTTTAAAAAACATTGAACTGATTGGAAAACTATGCATTCAGAATTTTTGTTTTTTAAAATATTTTTTATTGCAATCTGACACAAAAATGTCTTTGAATAAGTCATCCTTGTTCATTGAAAGTTTTTCATGCTGTGATTTCATTTCTCCTCTACAAATGCATTAGTCCCAGTTATATTTTTATTTAGTTAATAGAATTAAATGCTATTTTTAATACTTTACTAACCTGCAGACTTTTCTTGTAGTTCCTGAATCTTAAACTAGCAGATATCAGTGTTACTGATCCAGAAAAATATCCTCACATGGTAAATAAAACTTTTTGTATATAATTTCTATATATTAAATCTAGTCATTTACAAGATATTTCATACTCATCATATCTTGTTATAATTGAAGAGAGATTTGTACAATGCTCATGTAGAAACTGCATAGCCAGTTTCAATTTAGTCTTATGTTTAAACTTGAACAGTTATTTTCACTGACTGTGAGTGTAAATGATAGCCAACTTGTGAGGTATTCATGAAATGTAGACAAATATTTTCACATTTGCGATGTCAGTCAGGGAATTTTCTTACTTAATAATCAAACTTATGTGGTCAAATGGTAGAGTACTGTATTTACTCTTATCTTGGACCATGAGAAGTTAGCAATGATTGCTGTTTCAACTATCTAATTCACAGTGGCCATTTTTACACATGTGCATATTTTATGCATGTGGTGCAGCTTAACTGTATTTTGTGACTTTTTATTATATAAACGCAATTGTTTTACTGGAAATTATGCCACTTGTAAAATTCATAAAAACTACATCTGGGACCCAAGTGGTTTATTTGCAGTAATCTCACAAGTGAGTTTATCGATGACGTAATTTTGGTAATTTCCCTGAAAATTCATACGTAGTGTGATGATGTATGGAAGTGAGAGCTGGCCAGTAAGGGCTGAAGATATGAACTGCATGGAGAGAAATGATATGTGAATGATACGATGGATGTGCAAAGGACAGACTTAGATCGGCGGAACTCATTTGAGGTGTCAGGTTCAGTTGGTAGAGGAAGGCAAGGGGAAAAAACAAGGGAAGAAGTTATAAGGACAGATTTGAGAGAAAGAAGAGTTCGCAAAGACCTCGCCAAAGATTGGTTAGCTTGGAAGTTAATTTTCTAAAGCCGTCCAATGCATGCCAGCATGTAAAACGGACGTAAAACTGCATATGATGATGACTATTCCTTAGTTTAGTAACATTGTTCAACTACTGTGCTCACGTAGTGGGTGGCTCCACCTGAATTGATCTTGAACTGGTAAAGGATTGAACCAAAATCAATAATTATAGATTTAAACGCAAATTATGCATCTGCTGATGAGCAGTAACTGTAACTCTCTACAAAGCGTGGTATAATGAAGAAAAATCATTACATGTTATGTGACTGTTGTGTTGCTGTAGTAAAATTTGAATTTTAAGTTCACTACCAAAAGGGATTTAGGTTAGAAGGCTTATGTACATGAAATCAAACCATGTAATAGTAAGACTTGTTTGCTTGTTCTAATGTTATTTTTGATATTTTATTACTTTAACTTTTCCAGCTTTCTGTAAAGAACTGTTTTATCCGTGGTTCAGTTGTTCGATATGTACAGCTGCCAGCAGAAGAAGTCGATACTCAGTTGTTACAAGATGCTACAAGGAAAGAAGCCGTACAAAGCAAGCAATAGTTTCCATCAAGTTTTGAATTCACCCAGAAAAACACAGTCTGTCTTTGTTATCTTTTTCATAAAGTCCTACATCTTGTTTGATTCGAACAGCTATTATTATCCAAAGTTATATGTCCGCATTGTTTTCCATTAGTCGTTCATTTAATAATGTACATATTTATTCTTATAGCAATATTTTTTTTCTAGAAAATAAAAAATTGAAATAAAATTTTAAAGCGGATGTGTTCTGCTTCAAACATTTTTTGTATATATATATATATATTTTTTTTTTGCAAATTTTTTATATAAATCTAAGCATAAGGTAAGCTTGAAAAAAAATATATTATTATAGCTGTAGACAGCACTCTTATTGACAAGCATTGGAGGAGCCAGTGGAGATGTTGGGATTGAATGAAACAGTGGTTCTAATGAAAAAAGGCGAAAGGAGTGAAGGGAAATTGTTAAGGATTGTGGGTATGTTTTGAGAAAAGCATTGGAGTTTGAAGTGAAAAGAAAGAGGATGCAAGGACGACCAAGAAAGATAAGTTGAGAAGGAGAGCAAGAGTTGGTTTGAAGGAGGATGCAATAAATCGAGCGAGATGGAGAATGGGAGTAGGAGAGATTTTAAGGGAATAAACCCGGATCAAAATTAGAATGGATTTATTGGAATGGTTGTGGTGGGGGAAAAAGTATATTGATAGAAAGTCACTACATCTAACCATAGTACTGCTCATTTAATCAACTAGAAGTCACTTTGAAACGTTGAGTCAATTGTTCGTTCTTGATTATAGCATAGCTGTCATTTGGCGGGAGGCTTAAGATTTTCAAACCTTTCTCCTGGCATAACGGCTCGAATCTCCCGCTTTTTTAAATGTTGCTTATTTTTTATTATCTAGATGAAAAGTAGAACCCTTCATTGATACTAAATTTAGAAAGTTGAAAAGTTTTTCGCGGTCCTTGTCAACATTTTTTGAGTTTCGAAACGTTCAAATCAAGACAATTTTGTGACAGCTGTCGTTTTTGACCAAAAGATTATTCCCATTATAGTCCTGGTAAATGACGTTGGTGAAGGTACAACACAAAATTTTCTTTATATATAATTTAAATTACTGCGAAAAATAGAGAAATTCAGTTTAAAGTGATTTGTTTGTTACGTTTTTTACTGTAAAATACTAACGGCAGCGAACAGCGACTCCCAACAGCTACGTCACTGGTACCAGTCCCTTGCGCTCATTTAAAATTTGAATTCCTAACTTCTTTGATTAAAAATCCGTACTTAGGTTCGGAATTTTTCATTGGTTATTCGAATTCTGAAATCATAGATGCAATTCAAGATTAATAAAAAAGCCATATAGGGATTTTAAGATTTTCAATTGGATTGGACTGCTTTCTCCAAGCATTCTCTTATTATGTTGAGAGTACTCTTATATTATGCAGAGAGTACTCTTATTATGCAGTGCTCAGGGAAAGCAGTCAAAACCCAATCAAATCAGCTGAAACTCAACCAGAGATTAAAGGAAGGCTTCAACAACTCACTGAGTAAGTTTCAAATTATTTTATTTGCAATAATTTAAAGGTAAAAATTAGTGTTAATGAGAAACATTTCTATGGTAAATCGCTTCGAAACGTGAGCTTTGCCTCCTGTGCTCATATAATACGTGTAACCACGTGTTCAGTGCACGTGCTCAATCACATCTGTTTAGAGTATTTTATTATTATCTTATCGCATGTTCTAGAGATCTGTTAGTGTGTTCCACGTAATCACACTGGGCCATTGTTCGGTTTCTACCTACTCGTACAAGTCTAACCACGTGTTCCATCTAGCTAGTCATACAGTTACCATATCTGCTGTGTTCTCACTACTTATACTGATCATCCCGAAGGCCTACAAGCTGATTTTTGCCTCCGTATCGATCTGTAAGAACTGGGAAGTTTTTTCGTCAAAATTATACTATCAAGCACCAAAAAGATTGAAAATTAATCTTTTTATAAAGTAAATTATTATCTTACAGTTACTTTAACATTGACTTTTGCTCCATGTTCTTGCTGTAGGTACAACCGATTGTGCGATTATTTTGTTTACGCGCCTTTTTACCCTGCGTGCGTCCGTCGAGGTAGCGCGCGCGCTGCTAAGTTAAAAGATGGCGCCAAAAAAGCCGTTCTCGATCCAGTCTACTCTTGGAGAACCGACCTCCGTCGTGAAGAAATATTCCGGTGCTTTTAAAAGCTCTCTGATCTTTAAGACCCCTTATCCAGTTCCTAGTTTGTGGACTATGAGCGTTACTGTTCGCCTTTGTTTCAATATAATACTTAAATGCTCTTTAAAAGCACTAGAACACTAGAGAGCTTACGCACCGGACTATTCCAGTGCTTATTTACTTATTGCTTCCAATATTTTTTAAAGTCCATGTTTCTGTTTCCTACCTTCCATAGTTTGCTTTGGGTTGGGATTTCGGACATAACAAGTTTTTTTCATTGGTAAAACCGAGCAGGATTTTGTATCCGTCACAAAGTTTTACTTGTGGGTCTCTTAACTTTGCTTAATCCTGGATTAAGTTACTCGGAGTCTTGTGGAACCAGGCCCACATCTTTACCTTCCCCATCATGCATTGTGGTTTAATGAAGGCATTATCGAACGGTTGTCAATTGCTACAAGATGAAGAGCGTTGAACGGAAATTGCTGGGGTTTAAAAGTACATATTTAACCGCATGAAAATTAGATATATTTGTATAGGAAATACCACCGTTTGAGAAGAATTCATGAAAAATACCGCACGTATTTGATGAAAGCAAATAATTTATACCACAAGTGATATTAGCTCACTTTCATCAAATACAAGCCATATTTTTCATTAATTTTTCGAGAACAAAGGTGATATTTCCTTTTAATATTATATCTACGTAAAATACTTGATTCTTTACAATGAAAATCACCTCGCGCTGGACTATAAGTCAAGTCAGGTATGATATTAAGTGATTAACAAACCAGTTTCTAGAAAAATGATCTTGATCACTTGATCTACAATGAAAGTTTTGAAAATTTGATGTGACGAGATTCGGAACTTTCAACTAACAATTGCATGGCTCACTGACATAGAAACACGATATATACACTGCTAATAAAAAAAAATATTTATAAAAAACGTCCAGGTCATAATGGTGTTGAAAACAATGACCTCTATCTACCATAAAGTGCTTTAAACCAAATGAATCTAACAATAAAGCCACAACTACTCGAACATCTCTTGACTATTTAAGCAAGTCCTTCAACGCCCAAGACTTAAAAACGGTATTAGATTATTCTTTAGTAAAGAGATTGGAAAATGTTAGGATTCTAAAAGGATTCGACCTGTTACCTCAAGGACAACAGCACATCGCCAACTGACAGCATGATAGTATGTGAGCTTTATAGAAGGTTACCATGTACAAGAACTAAGTGTTTAATCAAGTTTGTATTGTTTTGTTAACGTTTCATGCCATGAATCGAGCAAGATTGAGACTGGGAGTTACAGAGATTGTGACCGAAATCGATTGATTGATTACTTGAGTTTGAAAAGGTTATTGGACACCTTAAAGGGCGTCTGTTATGCCCTCCCCCCTTGGCACACATCTAGTTACCCCCTCCCCCTTCACACACAATTAGTTAACCCCTCCCCCTGGCACATACTAATTAAGTCCTCCTCCTTGCACACATGAGATTTTATCACTCAAAGTTGTACCATCTGCATTTTCTTTCTCATCAATCGTTTGGAGTTATCTACAGGAAAGACCATCTTGGTGCAGTATTTTTAAGTGCAAAATATGATAAAGTAGAAAAAATTATTACAAAGTTACATGTTACAAATTTGTATTCCAATTTCTGTATATATTTAAGTCTAGCATTAATCTAATAAAACCAGTGAGATCTGTTACTGTAACTAAGCTGCATAAAAATTAAATATTTTATCAAACTAAAAATATGATATCATCATCAGTTGAGAAACAAAAAAAGGTAGACAAATATTTATTTATTCTCTTAATCCAGAATAGGTGTTCCGACAACTTGTTTTATTATTTAGACAGTGAGACAAGGCTGTTTCAACTTGTAACTGTTTTCATTTACTGCACAATTCGAAGTTTAATACTGGCAAGAAGAAAATCTGTTCAACCCAGAGGAGAATATTGAGTCGATCATTTTTTCCCCTTGCCTGAAGGATCCAACGGCTTCCCTTTATCTTTTCCTCTTAGTTTTAAGCCTAAAACAAGAAACTTTAAGACATAAGTATCACTGAAGAACGCAGTTTTTATGGCATAATCAAATATCAAAAAGTAATGTATTTAAATTTTCCATTTGCAGGACATTGCCATGATAGGGAGCTAGCATAGAAGAATTCTAGTTCTAATAATGAAAAAATCATAAGAAAAACAAAGCACACAACAACTGCATCACAGATCTTCTGGAAACTGATGTAGTTTGTTGCCACTTAACATCATACATTTCAATACTCTGATGAGAGCTCAACACTAATGGTTGCCAACTAGACAGAGACACGTAGAAATTCAGTCTTGGCAAATAGATTTTCTTTTTCTAGCAACTTTGGCTAGTATACAAAATACAAGTTTCTGTCGTTGTCAGATGAAGACATTTCAGGATTTCAACAAATGGATAGTAAAAGGGAATGTTTGGCGGCTATTCTGACCTACTCTTAGTCTCTCGTTGATTGAAAACAAATTAGTGCTGAATTATAGCTGATGAATTAAGAACAATGTAACGACAACAACAACAACAACAAAATTAATTTATTTGTACCCTAAAAAAATTGAATTAAATCCGACAATAATTTAAGATAATAATGTGATAAGAAAGAGCACAGGTTTCCTGAAATAACTAAGAAGCTAAACTAGTCAAGAAACCAGTTTAGAAATATGATGAAGGTAATTACTGACGGTTACAAAATGTTATATTACAAAGGAACGTATTACATAAAAACGTCATCAAAAAACAAAATATATAGAGAGAGGCAGAAACAAATCATATTGTGCTACATGGTGAGTAATAGAACTGATATCAATACATGTTAATACTTCCTAATCAAACTATCTTAGTTGGATATTTAGTTTGAATTGCTTCAGTCCAACAGATTTTAAATTTTCCTCTATTGAGTTCCAAAGTTTTGAGCCTTGAAAGCGTATATTAAAAATACCATATTAAATTACTCTAAGTATAATATGATTTGTAAATGAAAATTGATCACAATTGGTGGGTTTCATAAAGGTTCCTGTTCAGCCCATGTGGTGGTAATTGATAAAATAGAATCAGAATTTAGTCTGAATCTAATTATTCAGTCACCATCTGCCATTGGGACTTACTAAAATTCAATTTATTTAATAATTCTACAGAATATTTGTATCTGTAAAACGTATAATGAGTATTACAATTGCAAGGGCACTGAACCTAAAAAACTGACAACGAAATTATAATGTGTTTTCTTGAGTAGTGTTTAGATTGAATCTCTCATGACAATTTATATTTTATTAATAAATTCAACAGAAACAAATGAGCAATTCCTATAAATGTAAAACCATAGGTTTAGAGAAAGAAGATGTAAAATAAATGTAATATCATTGTGAGACATAAATCGCATTCAAATATAAAGTTGTAATCAATAAACTTTACAAACCAATTGCTCTTTCAATTTTTCCCATTACTTGATTGTTCGGTATCGCCTTTCCATTTTCATAGTCCATCACAACTTGTGGCTTCTCGTTTATTTTCTACAATAGAATCAAACATATTTTAAATTGAGATGAGAAAATTAAAGTCATTACAATATAAAAAATATTCTTAATAATATAGAGAGGAAATCATTATAGATTGCAAGAAAATATGGATTCTGTCTTTGAGCGGTGAACATATTTCACAAGTAAGTGCAGCACACTTTATAAAAGCTTGTAATAATGGGTCAGTCCTTTAGATTTAATCTTTAATAACAAATTATTTCAACTTACAGTTGCGAGTTCCTTCTGTGTCAGTTTTTTCTCCATTCTTCCTTTCTGAATAAGCTTACCTACATCCAATGATACCTTTTCATCTAGAGATGAAATCCATTTAAATTTCAATAAAAAATAATTCCTCTGCTCAAAAACAAAACAAATGTCTAACAAATCCTAGACAATTTCATTGCAAAGATAATTATATTCCACTGCCCAAAAGATGTACAAAGTCTTGACTTAAGAAAAACACCCTTGGCACCAGCTGGCTTCTACATTTTTAGAAATCATGGCAACCAGATTGGCAACCCCAAATGAAAAGGTAGTCAACAGTAGCATTGGCAACCCAAAATGAAAAGGTAGTCACCAGTAGCATTGGCAACCCCATATGAAAAGGTAGTCACCAATAGCATTTGACAGACAACCCCAAATGAAAAGGTAGTCACCAGAGGCATTGACAACCACAAATGAAAAGGTAGTCACCAGTAGCATTGGCAACCCCAAATGAAAAGGTAGTCACCAGTAGCATTGGCAACCCCAA
>JAOTRI020127911.1:0-11635 GCA_028564885.2 Zoanthus sanctaehelenae
TTGGTGCAGTTTGTAAGATCTCTGCTTTGCAGCCACAAGGTCCTCAGTTCGATCCCGGCAGTTTGCCGTGGTTCGAACATTTGTGTGGCCTTCTTTTCTGCTTAAGCCAACTCACCTTTCTACCTTTCTGAGATATGTAAATATTGAGAGCTAACCTGCTATGGATTAGTGTCCCGTCTAGGGGGAGTCAAAGACTCTCACCCGCTTAACACTACAAAAACCGGAGATAAGCTCCGGCCCCATGGGCCACTGGGCTCGTAAAAGGATTTAGCTAAGCTATATAAAGAGCTTAAGGGAAAATACGACAGGTATTCACGAAAAATAGGACTGGGAACCATCGAGAAAGACATTGATATGTCATTTTCTTTTGAGTCAAAACCATATTTTTAAAGTATTTTACAACATTTCTCGCTACTTCATTTATTAATTAATTATTAATCAAATAATGATAATCATTTACCACATGTATTTTATATTTATTAAAAGAAACAATAAAATAAATAGACTAAGGCTCCCGATATTTAGCAACACAATATAAAACACACAAAGTGTCTCACGGTTTTTCACATTTGCAGGGCTCGACTTTAGAAAAAAAATCTTGGGGCCAGCTGGCTCCTAAATTTTTTAATTTGGTTGCTAGCACCTAATTATAACTTGAAATCGTGGAGTCCAGACTGGCAACCATGAGTGAAAAGTTAGTCGGCAGCCGACCAAATGAAGTCGCATTGGCGACCCCACGGGTTGTAACGTCGAGCCCTGATTTGTTATAAAAAATGAGTCGCATCGTTTTGCAATGCCTTGATTTAGTTTTGTTTTCAATTTGCACTGCTAGTCAATAGGCCATTTCCGAGTTCCCGTGTGCCTCCGTTTCAAAACGAGTCTAAGTGCGAAACCTTTCATATGAAAACGAGTTCTGTATTCAGTTTCATTTTCATGCAAATCAAAGTCATTTTCATAAGAATGGGTTCGCACTTAGACTCGCTTTGAAACAGAGGCACACGGGAACTCGGAAATGGTCTATTCTCTTGAGTCTTTTAAACTAACTTACATTTTTAATAAACTATTTGCTATAACAATTTTTAATTATCCGGTACGCAAAATACCATAATATTCTTTGTTTGTCCTCCCAAATTTTACATAAGCATTGTTTTTATTTTCTATTGGAACTTACTTTGATCCCAAGAGAAACTGGAAACAATGGTTAAGTTAAATTCTGGGTAGACAAACAAAGAATATTATGGTATTTTTGGTACAGGCTAATTGCTATTCATGGCATTTAGAGAATGGCCGAAATGTACAAGCATATCAATCATCTCGTTATTTTGTTACATTAATCATCTGTGTATTTTTAGTTTTGACTGTCCGTTGCTCAAGAGACTCTATGGTGGCCATCCTTCATCTGGACAAACTCCCCAAACTGGACACCGACACCATGACACTCGTGGACTCTGCTTGCAAGCCCTCGTATGTGAACAGTACGCATGCATTCATTGAGACATCGCTTGATGGTTGTGGTACAACATCTAATGCCACGAAAGACTATTTGAATTACTATAACATGATCAAGATTTCTAGGAAAATGAAGAATGATTCGGATGCAATTATAACCCGTGACTTAGAAGCAGTTTTTCGTTTCAAGTGTTCATACGACAAAAGGATTATTCTGTCTGTAGTAAGCTTCAGTCCAAGGAAGAAAATGGTGTACACACGCGCTGGTAAGATAATTAATTTTCTTTCAATATGTTTAAACAGATATTTATAAAAAATAAAAGATGCAACCTACCCGTATAAATATAAACTCCTCACTTTTAGATACATACAGCGCATGGGCGAGACATGCCGCTGACCATTTAACAAATTAGTTTTGCATGCTCCCCTTGATTGCTCGCAATAAATACTTTTTGCAAGAAACATGATTAAATTCACCTTTTTCAAAAGTTCTCTTCCTCACCGCCAACTTCGTGTTGCACAAGTATAGGACAAAAGTAGTGTCGCCACGTCAACATGTACAGAGGGAACCTTTAGCTACTAGTACGGCTCCAAAAAATCACCTTTGGGGTTTATTTTTTGTTTCTTTGTGCGTGTCATTAAAGTTTTGTTTCTTTGTTTTACTCTCTTTCTGAATAGAAAAAACGTATGGATGTTTCTCCATGAATTTTAACAAATACAAAGAACGTTTTTGTTCGTAGTCTCCTTAACTCCAAAAAAGTCTTTTCACCTTGTAATTTTAGCGCCAACTTCGTGCAGGTGCTTTGCTCTTTATATTTCAACGTGCAGTTATTGTATAAACTATTGTTTTTACCCGTTGTCGTCTCTTTTGTAAGCCATTGTCGTCATTTGAAACAGTCGACGTCATACTACAAAACAGTCGACGTCATACTACAAAACAGTCGACGTCATACTACAAAACAGTTGACGTCATACTACAAAACAGTTGACGTCATACTACAAAACAGTCGATGCAATTTGAAACAGTTGGTACCGTTAGTAAAAAAACATTTACGAAAAGTGACAACCGATGGCATCGACTACTTTTGTACGGTTTGAACTGGCAACACCGTTTACGAAAGGGGAAGTTGCGTCGTTGTCGTCGTCATTTTTTATTAGGACTCTAAGTACTGAATACGAGCGCAAAGACAACAACAGTTGTAAAAAGACGATATTATTTCTCGTGACGTTTTTTCTGTTTTAGTTCATTGATAAATTTTCGATACTCGTACAGAGAAAGCTATAATATTCAACCTCGAAAGCAAACAAAGATTAATAATTTTTGTTATCTGACGTTCACGTTGTCCACAGAACTGCAAAAATGAACTTTTCGCGGCGTTTCACAGAAGACGACGGGAAGTAGGTGGTCATCTCGCTACATTCCAACGTGCAACCATTGTATTCAGTAACTAAATCTATTGTTCTTTGCCGTTACCGTCCCTGTTACCGTCCTCGTATCTTAAGGTCTATAAGATCCCTAGTGTCACGAAGGTAGCACATCAACCAAAGACATGCGCAAAGGAATCCCTTAATCTATTTCCTTTATTTAAAACAATATGTGAGAAAATTTTACTTACAGAAAATAAATTAACGAGATGTTTTCTCTTTTTAGCCAATTGGGGGAACTTCAGTTTCACGATGGATATCTACAAGACCAGTCAATACAAAGAAGTATTCGACCCTTACCCAGCCAAAGTTGATATTAACCAGCCGTTGTATGTGCAAGTGAAGGCAGAGTCACGTGATTCCCAGTTGGTGCTGTTCGCTCAAAAATGCTTTGCAACGCCTTCAAAGGGTGTTGATGACAAACCTTCGTACACTTTTATCAACAAAGGGTGAGTGAAATTGGAATAGAATTTAAACAAAAGATCCAATAGGGTGGGGCACTGGGGTAGGAATACCAGAAGACAGTGATTATGAGCAAGTTTCTTATTGGTTTAGGTACTTGAAACTGGAAGTATGAATAGTTACTACTTGACTATGAGTTAAAAAGCTGCTAAAGTGCCTTGGCAAGTTGCTAACACGAGTAAAATACTCAGCTCTGTTCATATCCGTATGAAACGGAACTTTCAGATGTAAGACAACTCTGACTAATGCTTGAGATGTCACCTGACTCTAATAAGCTAATCGTCCAAACTAACTTCATTGCCTCCTGATTAACCCAATTGATAAGATGGTAGTCTATCGTGCGGGACTCTCACATTCAATTCCCCGGCCGGTTAACATTTAGGGTCTTAAAATAATTGAAAAGAAGTTGATGCCTTTTCTCTAATATCTGATTTAAGTTTTTTATCTTCTCGGATAAGGACGTTAAATTTGTGTTTGTGTGTGTCTGTGATGTGAAAGGTCTCCGTCCACCATAAAGTTATAAAGAGCTTTGGTCATCTAGAAGACTTGATATCTAAATATAAAGTCGTTATTATCATTATCATTATCATTATTATTACTATTACCATTACCATTATCATTACCATTACGATTGTAACCCTAATGACCATTACCATTATCATTACCATTACCCTAATCATTACCGTTACCATTGTAACCCCCATTACCGTTATCATTACCATTACCATTGTAACCGTTATTATCATTACCGTTATCATTACCATTACCATTGTAACTATCATTATCATTACCATTATCATTACCATTACCATTGTAATTATCATTATTATTATCATTATAATTACAATTACCATTGTAACTATCATTATCATTACCATTACCATTGTCATTACCATTGTAACTATCGTTATCATTATCAATATCATTATCATTGTAACTATCATTATGATTACCATTGTAACTGTCATTATCATTATCATTACCATTGTAACTATCATTATCATTTTCATTATAATTATCATTGCCATTGTAACTATCATTATTATTATCATTACCATTGTAACTATCATCATTATCAATACCATTGTAACTATCATTATCATTATCATTATTAGTGAAACATAATGCTGACAGAATAATAGACAGAGTAGAATAATTTTAATTAATCGTTCTCAATTTTGCATACTTAATTAAGGTGCGGTACGGACGAAACTCTTGTTTACAAGTACGATAACCAATCTTCAACACAGCGCTTCAACATTGCTGCCTTCCGTTTTCTTTCCAAAACAACTGACGAGGTGTATCTCCATTGCGACTTAATTGTGTGCCGAAAGTCAGACAAGAATTCCGTGTGTGCCAAGGGCTGTGAGAACGATGGCAAGTCGCGAAAGCGTCGTGCCATAGCCAACAGCTTTGTAAAAGAAAGCCTAACTGTCGGGCCAGTGGACTTCTTACAAGTTCAAGCTGGTAAGATAAACTAGCTTCCTAATTATTTAACAGAGATGATGGTGTTGGTGATGATAATCTTAGAATGCAAGTAAAAAAAGTGTGTTATCCTTTTTTTCATTTTTGCTATTTAGTTCTTTGTGTGGACTTCTTTTGCATCACATTGTAAAGGATTCCCATTCTTCCGATGTCGGGTACCAGAATCTGCTGGGAGCTAACTTGTGATATATTTATTCCCTTGACCTGCTTTCATGGGCTAAAAACAATACACTGACACCGAGATAAGCATCGCACTGATCCGTGGGCTTGACGAAGAATAAGTAACATGTGCGTTCCCTATCCGCAGAAAGTTGAATAAAAAACACCCCTTAACACTATAGAAACCAGAGAAATCCTATATGCAAATAAAAAAAATAAAATAATTTTTTAGCATCAACTTCGGAGGAAGTAGAAGCCCATTCTCCCTAGCCAGAGGCTAATGTTTAATCGCTCGACGGTTCAGATCTTGGCGTGAAAGTCGAATTTGCCGAGGTAGAAAAACCGGAGTACCTGAACAAAAACAGATTGAGACCGACAAATCTCGACCCACATGCGAAGCCCACGACTCGATCCCGGATCGTAAAGTTGGGAAGCGCGGCTGACTCCCAAAACTATAGCTTCGATGAACTACTAATCACATAAAGGGTTTACCTGTTGCTTATAAACTTTGCGTGGTTTGATATTCTTTTCATTAATATTTTAAAATTGTTATTTTTTTCCCTCAGCATCAAATGTGGCCAGCGGTTCCGCATCACTTAGCACTACTTACACCATCGCAATTATTGCAGGAAGTTTGGGCCTTCTAGTGATCTTATTGGCAGTTGCAATACTCGTCGTACATCGCCGTCGACCTCGTCGACCTGACGGTTACGAGTGTAAATCAGTTCTTCTGGTTCAAGAGTAATTTCTCATATTGTTCGAGAAGATTAATTCGTCTTTTTTAAGCACTTAAAAATATTTGAAGCTTTTTAAACAAAACCTAATGTATTCTTAGGCAATTTTATATGGTAGGCAATTGTAACTTACGAAAAAAGTACGGAAAGATGGAACGCAAATTTTCGGATATTAACTGAAGGTGTGAACTCCCTCTCATAAGATGCAATCTTAGCTGCTTATAATTGTAATTAGTTGAGTCAGAAACAAACATACCATCGCTTACTATCCTTATTTTTGTTATAACTGATCATTTACATCATTAAAACGTGTGCATGACCACGAAGAGAGCTTCAACAATTACGGTTGATGATTTTGACTCGCTTATAATCTGAAATGTTTGCAATTTGTACATGTTGCAAGGTTGAAGTATATATTAAAGTTTTTAATTTTAAACAAAATTTCATATAATGCCTAATAAACAGTTTTCTTGCTGAGTAAAAATCAACTTGAATTTTATTGTGGGACTTAAAGAGATAAAAAATTGAATCAGATAAATCACAGAGCTATAAAAAAGATTCATTTTACACCGTTTGGTAAAAATATTTTTTGCCACACGAAGTAAAATGTATTTTTTTTATTTATGGTTTTATAAGCAAATGTAGTTGACTGTTTTCAGCTCGTGGTGAGCTATCGAGATTGTTGGAGAATTAGGACTAACATAGAAAAATTTGTAATCGATTTCTGTTCGTCTCAGGTTTGGCAGGCGCAAACGTGCATTTGATAAATGGTCATTAAGAATATTCTTACTGGGCTACCAATGAAATACGTTCAATTTATCACGTGATATTCCGGTGTTCAATACATGACTTCTGCAAACAACATATGTGGTTGATCACGTGTACAGTATGTCAGCATTATGTTTCGTCATCTCTGTATCTCCATCACAAAGATAATAAATACCCCGAATAAACTGCAGCAATGAATGCCTCATATACACGTCATTACAAAATTTGAATTACAATCATATGGAACGTAACAGATGCTATTTTCATCTATAAAAATGATTTCTTTAAAATGAAAGCCAATAACTTTGTAGTTGTGATCCGTGGAATTGGCTCCTTAACAACCCCCTCCCCCCATCCCCCTCACGGATTCGCAAAGTTTTTCGTCCCCCTTTCTCATCCCTCTGGGAGTTTTGCTGCTTTCCCATAATCTTAAACCCAAGAGCATAATGATTAAATCGCAAGGCAAGTAAAAACTATTGTTCAAACTAACCAACGCGATTGCTGATTCTGCTGTGTTTATTTTTAAAGTGTCTCAGCATCTCTGGGACACCTGTGACTAATGAACTTCGTTCCCAGGGCTTTCCCTGTCCAAATCTTAACCCGTCCAAACCAACAAAGAAGCCCTGGTGACAAGGGCACTGAATCCGGAGCTAAGCGCCGTGGGCGGAAATTTCTTTTGGAACTACTTTCAAACATTTGACAATTTATTTACCGATAATTTTAGTCCGTGAAGTAATCCCGGTAAAAGTCCCTTACTGCGCAAAACATAATTGGTCGTATTTTCAAAGTGTGATTTTAACTATTAGGGAGGGGCTTAACTATACAGAACTGAATAGATACTTGAGTAAGTAAATAGATATAGTTATCATATAGTTCACTTGCTGGAAAGGCTGTTAAACAACACGTGCACATGCAATATTCTTATATATTATAATACAGCTACGATATAACGCATGCTCTAATTGATTCAAATCTATGCTTTACTACACCGATATAGTCATGGTTTTCGCTTGCTTGTTTTGCCATATCATAAAAAATTAGAGCAAATCTTTCTATATCTTTATCGACGAAATAGAGAGCGCGTGATGCTGGGAGAGACACGAGAACGTTGTAAAATCATTTGCCCGCGGCTCGTGATTTTACAACGTTTCGAGTGTCTCTCCAAACATCACGCGTGCTCTATTTCGGAAATAAAATCATAGAAAGTTGTGCTCTAATGCTTGAATAAAAATTGATTTATTACTGGAAGCCAAGTTATTACAAAGAACCCAGCTGAGCGACGACACAAGGCTGGTAAAGGGGCATTTAGCATAGAGCTGTGTGAAGAGTTTTAGTAAATGTATTGAAAAAATTTCAAGGGTTTGCGAGCTGAGCAAAACCAATATAATGTGCTCCATTAGATGAGACATTGTAAAACAGTATGAACCCTTAAGGGTCACGCGATCTTAGTGACGCGTTTGAAACGTTAACGTTGTAAAAACGAAAGAGGTTGACTTGCAATAGATAATTGATATTTACATGTTCTTTCAGAGCGTTTTTCCTCCGATTTGACTGCTGTGAAATTGTCTAAGACGTTAATTAGTTAGTTTCCAACACTCAATCGGGGTACTTAAAAACGCACTCTTGTTGTGGTCGTTCTTCCTTTACTGAGGGCATCTATTTGGTATTAATTGATTGAGCCACTGTTGTGGATTATCGAAGACCCTCTATTGTTGAAAACTGTATAAATTTGTCATACGCAATTGATCCGATATTCATATGAAAGAATGCGCACAAAAAGTATCAAATAAGTATTAAATCTTTTTATAAACAGAAACGCAATTAAAAAATAACATTTGAAAACTAACACTGTTGAGGTTGATTCGCCGGAAGGGCGTGTTTCTCAAACTGAATTACTCAATCCCAGATCATAACTGTTTTAGTCTGATGGTCTTGTTGATAGGTGGAAAAGTTAGTAAAAAGGGGAAGAAAAAGAAATATATCATTATCTCCCCAGTCTTTTGTTTGTTTCAACCTCCTACAAGGTCTCCAGTTACATATTACGTTTTAAAATATGCTCATTCATTGGCGCTTCGCCGGTGAGTACACCTTTTATCAATATTGCCTTGACTCTTTTAAGTGTGTTGCTTTCTTGCAGACAAAAAACTGTCAAAAACAAACACTTAAAAAGCTTGGTACCAAAAACTAGCAAAAAATCGCGACTTAACTCAAAAATAAGATTATGAAAACTTTCATTTGAATAAAGTACCAGCAGAGACAGTAGATATAGTTATTGGAAAATTGAAATAGGTCCAACAGAAACGTTTTATTTTTAACGGACCAATATGTAATTATAAGCGCATCAAAACGTTTCAATGTTAATTAAGACCTAAATTGTCCGTTAAATAAAAGCTTCAGCGTTCACTCTTAGTTATTTTCTGAAAGTTTAATAAAAAAACAGTAATCGGGTTGTCGTGATGTTTATAGACTAAAATATGACCAATAACCGAATGTTCTACAACGGCTCAATTAACTCCATCAATATATCAATATAGGCATGCACCGAGAGACGCCACTATCACATAAAGTATTATTGTTGACACTCTTAAAGACCTCCCTTCCGCTACCTGGTTAGTGAGTAGTTTTGTACTTGATGTGCTAAAATTAAAGTAAAAGTATCCCAAGATTGTATTTTCCCTTCCCTCCCCTACTTGATACTTAATTATTTTATGAACAACCGTGTTTCCTAAAACCCAATTTACACCTGCTATACAATACTATCATTATAACAAAATAGTGTACTCTTACCACTCACTTTCTATTAGAAATAGAACAGTATTGTCACTATAACAAAATAGTGTACTCACAGCACTCACTTTCTTTTAGAAATAGAACAGTATCAGTGTCACTATAACAAAATAGTGAGCTCACAGCACTTACTTTCTATTAGAAATAGAACAGTATTGTCACTATAACAAAATAGTGAACTCACAGACTTACTTTCTATTAGAAATAATTAGATTTACGCTATAAATTAAGGGTAAGTAGAGAGCAGACAGCGGGAAACTGGGCAAGTCTTAATTGATTATGTCATACGTCATCCTTTCTTGAAAATCTTCAAATTTTAAAACAATATTATTAGTGCGCAAGCTCCATAAACAACACTGATAGCATAAAGCTCTACTTAACTCTAAAGATCTTTTCAATCCTTTTCGCACAGCGTATTTCAGTATTTTTGTCATTTCCCGTTTTGCCTATGTGCTTCTTAACACAAATCGTTGCATTGTTGTTGTTGTAAATCACCTAAAGAAGGTTGTTGTATACGTATACAACTGAACGCGTTTATTAGGAAAAGAAAACAATATAATTTACAAAATCTCAAGACCTTTCGTTGCTGACATGTGCACAATCATAAGATGAGCAACTCAGAGAGCACGTGTCAAAATCAGGAAACACGGCCGGTCAAACCAATTCCATTCATACCATTTGGAAGACGAAAAAAGTTTCTACTCTAGTGTTAAATACATACAGCGCATGCGCGGCGCAAGCTACCGATCGTTTAACAGATTAGTTTCGCGTGTTCCCATTGGTCGCCCGCAACAACTGCACAGCGTGTACCATTCTCAAAGTGTTATTTAACTCTTCACTCTCAATCAATTATCAACACACAACTTCTCCTTACATAACACATACAAAATAAGACATTTGGTAATGAGAAATTAAGAACTGATCAAACAAAGCAAACTACTAAAGATAAAAAGTAAAATTCTCTCAAAGTTGCTCAACGGATGCTGTGGGAACAAGTTAGGAGATTTCAGCAATACAACTGGGATTGAAAGATTTAAGTGAGCAGCACACAATACCAACGTTCTGGTTCCCTTTAAAGCACTGACTTCTAACCTCCTAGCCTTTTGAGTTTGTGTTTCTTTCATCATAATTCGCGCCAAACAGAGTTTAAAGTTCAATTACATTCCAATTGAAAACCACACGATATAAAAGAATGTTGTATCAGCCTGTACGAAAAATACCATAATACTCTTTGTTTGTCCACCCAAAGTTTGCAAAAGCATTTCCAGTTTCTCTCCGGATCATTGTAATTCCCAAAAGACAATAAAAACAATACTTATGCAAAATTTTGGGTGAACAAACAAAGAATATTATGGTATTTTTTGTACTTGCTAATTATATAATCATATTTTTTGTTACCGTATTTACGGTTTAGAACTTGAAAAAAGACATGCAGTAAAGAAGACCGCAGTGTTTCGTTTCGTAGTGCATATGACATAATGTTTGACACAACCTTTTTTGCACGGTATGTTATTTTTTTAACAGGATTTTGTCGTTTGAAATACACGCTTTGAGCGAAAAACATGTCTACTGGCATCGCGTGGCCGTGATCATTTCAGTCCCAAGAGAAACTGGAAACAATGCTTATGCAAAATTTTGGGACGACAAGCAAAAAGTATTATGGTGTTTTATGTAGTAGTCAATTCAGCCATAGAGCAGCATAGGAAGAAAGGTTGAAGATGTCTTGCTGGAGCGCCCAGCGGCACCAGAATGGAAGTGGAATAATAAGTAAAAGAGGTCAAATAGACTTAATTATCTAAGCACTTCGTGGTTGCGCGAGTTTAACAACTTTATACGTCACGTCACAGGAATTCAACTAGACCCCAGTTCCCGGGAGACTTTTTCAACAAAATTTAGGAATTTTACGGCCTAAAAAGCATGTTTATGAATATTATTGAGACTATTTGATACTACACTGATTTTATATATACACATATCAAACTACTAAAAACAAAAAGAAAAACATTATGTCATATTTCATTTAAAAAGTCAAGAGACTTTAATATTGTTGTAAAATAGGTTATTATCATTATGCATCGTGGCTGTTAGTTAACAAATTAACTGTTTATTCTTTTGTCTCACACGATATTAAGTGACTTATCGTGAGACAAAAGAATAAACAGTTAATTTGTTGACTATAATATTATCCATAAGTTTGTGGTTAAAAGTTATCGTTTTTCACAATAACTGATCGTTATTCTTGTTCCCAGAGCCACCATGTACCATCCTTAAGGCACGATAAATCGACCAAAAGGATAGTGCCCTGGGAACGAGGCATGCGTAGTTTACGCTGGTGTTAAGCCCCGTCTACACCGTACACGAGCAAT
>JAOTRI020127922.1:0-11634 GCA_028564885.2 Zoanthus sanctaehelenae
CATATTTTCACTGAGTAAAAATATGAAAAATACGAGTGTTTTAGTTTCTGGTAAAACACTATTAACCATATAATAAATACCTGTATTATATCTCTGTTTTGGTCCGTTATCATTTTGACTTTTGCTTTAGCTACATTAAAGAAGTAGAAAGTTTGAACTGTTAATATTCAGTCAGAGAACAAAGTAGAGAAAGAAATTAGAGAAAAATAACATATATAGCCCTTGGCGGCCGGCGCGAGTATCGAACCCCACATCTTCGGTTTACTAGTCCGACGTGTTAACCAATACACCATAAGGACCAACCACGCTGGTAACGCAGCCGGGCAATGTTATGTAGATGGTAACTATAGGGGTTTCCAGGGCGACATTTTTCGCTATTAGTAAGCTGAACACCGTAAATTTTAGGTACGTATATATGGTATTATATGTAGATAAATTTAATAGAAATGCGTCCGGTGTGTAGATATATAGAGAACATAGGTTTTTGTAATTATGTCACGTCAATTCCCACACTGGTCCGGAGTGGGGGATGCATATGGGGGTCGGAATTTCAATCGACAAGTGCATACTTGTGCAACCTCATTCCCAGTCCACTCTCTTCTTACTTATTCAAGGAATGAAGAGAGGACCCTGGGAAAGAGTTCGACTTAAACGTACAAACCACGTTAAGAGCATTTGCTTTGGACTACGGTTCTACCATAACTGGCCTATGCATGTAGTTGTTGGCTTAAACTTTGCTAGGGGTATAGCTTTCAAGCATGTAACAACCAGGCCAGGGTTTAGATATAACTATAAGCGATCTAGCGAAATATGCTAGTTGCTTGATTCTATTTAGACAAAGGAAATCAGCGGCTATACTTTTAATATTGGTATATAAAATAATTTGTGGTTCCAGTCGTATTTGTATGTCAAAGTTTTATGGTAAAATAACGGATTATCAATATTGTACCGAAAAGTCAGAAACTAATATTAATCACGAAACAAGTTCTATTATTATCCCTATCTTATTACTAACCCAAAACCCTACGTACTTCCGCTCACTATTTGCTGGACATTTATACAAAAATACTTCATAAAGAATGAACTGTAGACTCTCTTTAACAATTACGCAGTACGCCAAGACAACTCAGCTAGGCGTTTACAGAAACGGCAAAATAGAAAATGTATTAAGACTTGTTATTACTTAAAACGGTAGTGGAACACAGATGTCCACCTAAGTTGAAATCACTAGATTTTCTATGATGTATTTGTCTGCAAATTTTTTAAGGCAAAAACCCCAATTGTGTTTAGAAACTTCATCCACGCGTTTGAAAGCGTGTATGATCGATGGTCATTATTGACCTTTTCCATCATAAAACCCTCGGAAAAGGAAAAGCAGTCGTTTCTTTTTCTTTTTCTTTCAAACGACACCGAGAGTTTTTTTTATGGAAAAGTCTCATTTTAAAATGACCCTCGATCATTAATTTCTTGTGCTTTCCAAACATTAACATAAAGTATCATTAGCAGGTGGTTTTCTTGAAAATAACATCTAGTTAAGCATCTTAAATTATGTACTTGGTACTCGTTAAAACAATTTAGTATTAAGTCAGTTCATTTCACTCGTCTATTTTGTTCCAAATTTCAAAGTTTTGAATAATATTATATACGCTTTAAATTTACAATAACATTTTCCAAAATTAACGATGCTCAACAACTCCGCAGTTTACCGACAACTAACCGAACTCATACATAAAAAGTCGAAGATTCTTCGGTCTCGACGTCGAAGATACACCAGTGTAATTACTTTTATAAAGTCTCAAATTAACAATGGAGAGTTGCGATTCCTAAATTCTGGTAAAAACACGGCATTTCATTCCGTTGTGTTGCAAGTGCAAATGAAGCTTAAAATTAAGTTTTCAATGCGTTTTTCAATTCGCTGGCACTCCAGTACAGATTGTACTTCACTACAAGTAACACCTGTAAATGATAAATAAAACAACAATTGAGTGGAAATTTCACTGGGGTTTCAATAATATCTATAAAGTAATAATTAAAGGATGTGACAATAAAGACGAACTTCAGCCGTATAGATAGCAAAAATGTGGTAATAGCAAACAAACTTGCAGCCACTCTTTTTAGCACTATGGGAGCTAGCAATCAGCAGGGCCCAGTTGTTCAAAGGCGGATTAGCTGACTAACCCAGGGTTAAGTGTTTATTCCACGATCTTGATTTCAAACTTACAAAGGGAAATTTTTAGCTGTAATTCGGGGATAAACAAGACAATTCCAAGAAAAATCCAAAATGGGTTTATAAATAACCGTTTACCTTTTCATAAAGAAGAGAATCTTGTTTAAATTTTTGCTTAATCCAGAGTTAAACTTAATTAGCCTTTGAACAACTGGGCCTCCGTTCACATCTTTATGGTGATTTGAAGGGGTAAAAACCGCTGACCGTGGGGCCATAGTGCGCAATATAGTTGCTTTAATACAGATCGTTTTATCAATCGATTATTTGCGATGGTTCAATTATATACTATGCTAATTAATATCATACCTACATAAAATACTCGATTATGATTGTCTGACGAGCATGGAATCTTTGCTTAATTCATGCAAGTAATTAACACCACGCGTGCTGTTAATTAATTGCACGAAACTATCCCAGATGTCATTGCGACAAGTGTACATTTTATACAAGACTTGACTTTTGTTATAACTCTGTGCAAAGTGATTTTTATTGTAAAGAATGAAGTATTTTATGAAGATATGATATTAAAAGGAAATACCACCTTTGTTCTCGAAGAATTAATGAAAAATACCGCTCGTATTTGCTGCCGAAAGTGAACTTATACCACTCGTGCTTTACTTTCATCACATATGCGCGGTATTTTTCATTAATTCTTCTCAATCGGTCGTATTTCCTATATTAACACTGCTATTAACATTTGTGCGGTATTTTTCATTAATTCTTCTCAAACGGTCATATTTCCTATATTAACACTGCTATTAACATTTGTGCGGTATTTTTCATTAATTCTTCTCAAACGGTCGTATTTCCTATATTAACACTGCTATTAACATTTGTGCGGTATTTTTCATTAATTCTTCTCAAACGGTCGTATTTCCAATACTTATAACATAGAGGGCAAAATTACTCGATGCTGACTGGCTCAAAAGGCAGGGCTTTTTTCTTTGAGGGCAAAATTACTAGGCGCTGATTGGTTGCTGGTTTGCGACAACGACACCGACGACACCGACATTGACAACAACACCCACAACAACACCGACAACGACACCGACAACAACACCGACAATAAAAACGACAACGACACCGACAACGGCAACGACAATGACACTGACAACAATAACAACAAAACCGACAACGACAACAACACCGACAACGACAACAACAACAAAGACACCGACAACAGCAACGACACCGACAACAGCAACGACACCAACAACAACAACAATAAAAACCGACAACGAAAACACCGACAACGACACCGCCAACGACACCGACAACGGCAACGACAATGATAACGACACCGACAACAACACCGACAACGACAACAACAACGACAACGACAACAACACCGACAACTACAACGACACCGACAACAACAACAAAACATACAACGACAACAACACCGACAACAACAACGACGAAGACAACGACAACGACACCGACAATAACACTGACAACGACACCGAAAACGGCAATGACAACAACTTCGACAATGACAACGACACCAACAACGACGATTGGTTTAGAAAAAAGAGCGCGAAGAATTTTGCCCTCTATGTCATAAGCATGTAATCGCATTCTTCCTCGTAAAATTAAGGATTAATTTCACTTGTGTTTTCAATTTTTTCCAAATGTAAAAAATTGAAAACATTCGTGAAATTAATCCTTAATTTTACTCGGCCTCATGCGATTACCAATACTAACACTCAGCTATTAACATTTGCTTACGTGCCTTAGTCAGTAAGTAGTAGAACAGTCAGACCTTTTTTATCTCTTCCCTTTTTTTCTCTAAGTCTTTGATATCTTTTTTTCTTGTTAACTTAATAAACGCAAATCTTTTTGTATTTTTAAATAGATGCGATATGGAACTCAGAGGAAGAAACAAAAAGTGTTATTGTGAGGAGTACCGTGTCCACTTTTATGTCGATTCGTATTAAAATACAGGATGATAAATAAATATATAAATACACACTTAAAGATAACTCCCCAAAGGGGTTTTTCAGTGTCATATTAAAAACCTCCCTCTTCCCCAATTAAGAATCCAAACTGGTAGGAGGCAAATCAGTTGGCTATTTACATAGCGTGGTGAATTTGTCCCTGGGATCACCGAGGACAAATTCATTCAGTGATCAGAGCCGGGGAATCGAACCCGGGTCTTCCGCATTCAAAGTCCCAGCTCTAACCACTGCGCTACGCTGCCTACAGGATAATGGGAACACTTGTTGTAACGATACTGTTGTTAATCCAAAAGTTTAACTAGAAAAGCACTCAGAGAGCGCAACATTAGAGTCCTCGTAAATACACGAATTCAAGAATTTGCACAAGCTGCACGCGTCTTACTACAATTGTAAATGATGCTGAGTGTGCTTGTATGCTTGTGTGCTTTTAACTTCAAAATGATCCAAAATCCAGGATTTTTTGAGGAAAATCCTCAAAATCTAATCAGTTCTTCCAAGTTCCATTTTTGACGTTTAAAAATTTTATCAAAATCCGTCCATAACTTTTTTGAGTTACGTCGCTAACTAACTAACAAACAAACAAACAAACAAACAAACAAACAAACAGCAAACAAACTAACAAACCTCGGCAAAAATATAACCTCCTATATTAGTATCCAGACTCCCTAATCAAGCAACGAACTAACCTAACAATGTAATTTTGTGGTAGATCAATTTATTTTGTATCCATATCTTCGTCATCATCCGGGTCTTTGCCTTCATCAATCCAATCATCGTCCTCCGCACCCATGGCTTCGTTACTCGCAGCCGCCTCAGCTTTGTCTGATAACACGGAGACACGATGACTTCGCCGGCGTTGGTAGAACAGCACATAAGCTGCTTTGGACTAGAAAAGAAATGAACCAGTTAATGGACACAAGTTAGGGACTTTACACAACGAAGAGGGGAAAGTAAACCATGATTGCTCAGAAAAATCACATTTATGGTTCCAATACACTTTTTAGTGAAGTTCATACAGGTTTTGTCTCTTTTCTTTAAACTTTGTAAATAGAAAAATGAGTAAATATTTCAATGAAGTTGTACAAACACTACGAAATTTAATGTCTTGGGTCCTCGTAGTCTTGCAACTTTAAAATATGTCTTTTTCACACTATAATTTTTTTAACAATTATTCAGTGCTCGTGAATGGCTCGATGCATTCCAACATGTAGCTATGGCATTTATTTTGTTGTCGTTGTCGGACTCGCCGACATTCAAGTGCCCCACAGTCTCTTTGACGTGACCTAAGATATCAAAAGAGCGATTTTATACGCACTGTAGATCTTTAGTCAGACAGTGAAGCATGAACGGAGACAGGGACAAAGATTGCAACTGGCTATTTTAAGCAGAAGTTTGTAAATCTTCTTCTCAGTATTTTTTCCTCCCAAAATCGAGGGAAAAAAAATCACCTAACAAACTGTTTTTCCAACCAGCTCATGCTGTTATTCCTTGCTTGACTGTAAACAATTCAAAACTGAGGGGAATCTGAAAATAATTTTACTGCAGTTGAAAAGAAAACAAGTTAATCTTGTGACTTAAACTAGCGCCGCAAGGAACTGTCGTAAATTTTGTCTGGACGACAAAAAAGACTAAAAACAAATCTATGACGTTTCTGCGGTTCTTTTTAAAGCACTTATTTGCATATATTAGCCATTTTAATTGCTGAAGAAGGTTATAGTATTTTTAACCGAAACGTCCACACAAAGTTCTTTAGTCAGTGACAACAATTTTTTATTTCTTATTACCATGCCTGACTACAGCTATAGTATTTTTAAATCTATTTTATGACTGGGCTTACTACAGAAGAGATTTTCAACATGACATCTTTAGTAAATACCCAGCTGTTTTGTCTCCTACTAATTGAGATTCTTAACTGGGGAGCGAGTAACTTAAACTTGACGTTCCAGGTAACGAGATCAAGACAAAAAATGAATCCTTACAAAAAGTTAGCATGCTGGTCCAAATTGAGCGCAAAATGTTACCAATAGCATCTATGCTCTAATACCTCCATATAAATCCTTCAAAATATGGCTTGATTCTCGACTTTAAGAACCAAGCCCCTTTAGAACAAATTTGATTGGAGTCATCAAAACGTAACCGTTACAATATCCAATCACTGATTTGTGACAAAATGCTTAATTTCGCCTTGGAAGCAGTTTTATCTTACTTCTAAACATTGCAATCAATTTAGTGATTTTATAAATCACATTTTTGTGAAGTCATGACTTTGGTTTGCTACCAACGAGTGGGAAATTTAGCAATTCTTTCATTCTAGTAGAGTGGTTGAATGTTACGACTGACATTCACAACAATTTAATTGGTTTACAGTCAATTTCAAACCAAAAGTGAAGAAACTTAATTTGTCAAACTCATTAATAATTTATCAAGTTAAAACAAAAGAAACCAGTACCGTAACCATGGTTTGAATATGTGATCTTAATTAGCATATATTTTTATTTCTTCTTTTACACCTCAGTTTAAGTTTCAGTTGAGAAGAAAAATAATACACTCGAGACAGTGTTTCATCACATTTCCAAAAACCTCGAATTTCGTAAAAAAAAATACTCCGCTGCGCATCGTATTTTCAACTCTCTTCTCAGTGTTTGGTAATGCGATGAAACATTGTCTCTCGTGTTTGATATATTACATAATGTTACGTACAACTATTTGGTTCTCGTCACACGGCGTCACGCTGCTGTCATCAAAGGAGTACCAACTGCTGTCGTGACAATTTCTCGCATAAGCAGTGTCTACAAAGCAACATTAGTCTGATAAATAAAAATGATCCACTTTGCATACAAAATAAAGTAACAAATTAACATTGCTAGTAATTTCTAATATTTAGATGATAGCGTTCCTAAATTCATTTCTTATCATGCGTACTGCTTTGCTAAAAACACTTTTCCAGCCCCCTATTAAAGCTGAAATTGAGGTGCGATCCCAGCTGAACCTTTTAAGTTTAACAAACATGTTTTCCAGCCCTGTTTCTGTGTTTAAAAAAGATATCGTTCCCTGCCCGTTCAAAGATGTCGTTCGACTTTCCTGCCCCTCTTTAGTCCTTAAAGAACAATGTCTTCCTAGTCCCTTTTTGTAATTCAACAAAGGTGTCCCCCTGCTCCTCTTTAGTCCTTAAAGAATATTTTCTTCCTAGTCCCTTTTTTTGTAATTCAACAAAGGTGTCCCCCTGCTCCTCTTTAGTCCTTAAAGCATATTTTCTTCCTAGTCCCTTTTTTGTAATTCAACAAAGGTGTCTCCCCCTGCTCCTCTTTAGTCCTTAAAGAATATTTTTTTCCTAGTCCCTTTTTTTTGTAATTCAACAAAGGTGTCTCCCCCTGCTCCTCTTTAGCCCTTAAAAAGCAATGTCTTCCTAGTCCCTTTTTTTAAATTCAATATGTCTTCCCCTGCTCCTCTTTAGTCCTTAAAAACAATATCTTCCAAGTCCCTTTTTTGTAATTCAACAAAGGTGCCTTCCCCTACCCCTCTTTAGTTCTTATAGAATGATGTCCTTCTAGTCCCTTTCTTGTAGCTGAACAAAGATCATTTCCTTTGCACCTATTTAGCACTGAAGTGCATATGACATAAAAAATTTTCTTTTTGTTTTTAGTAGTTGCATATGTATATAACATCACTGTAGTATTAAAAAGACTTAAGAGTATTCATAAACATGTTTTTGAGGCTGTAAAATTCCTAAATTTTGTTGAAAAAGTGTACCGGTGATAGGGTTCTAATTGAATTCCTGTGATGTTAAGTTGTTTACCTCGCGTAACCACAAAGTGCTTATAAGAGTCTATTTTATTCGCTTATCATTCCATTTTGGTGCCATTGGGCGCTCTCGCAACACATCATCTTCCAGCTTTCTTCCTAATCTGTTCTGTCGCCATGTTAATAGTGTTTCGGGCACACAACTTGACGTCATGGCCGCGCGATTCTAGTGGACATCTTTTTCGCTCAAAACGGGTAATTCAAAGACAAAAATCTTGTTAAAAAGATAACATACCGTAAAAAAAAGTAGAATCTGTATATTTGACATATTAAACTACAAGAAACAAAAAAACATTTTTATGCCATATGCACTTTCAGTTACATCAGACTTTCACAGAATTTAAAAATATTTAAAAAATTAACGTTGGCTATCCCACCGAAAGGGGGGACGGTGGACCGTCCGGCCCACCCCTAAGTCTGCACCTGCCCATGTATAAGGTGAAAGATGCTTTCAGAGATCAAACTTGTAAGTGAACAACCAACTTTATTTGTTTCTATAGCAATGAGAAGATTGCTCCTTTCGTGCCAAAATTTCTTAGGAGAAAATACTTCCAGACTCTTTTTGTTGATTCTGTTGAAGTTAGCCCCTCTCAAAGTCTGTGACTGCACGTCTAGTTTTTGGCTATGGCTGTTCCCTGAAACTTATATAAAGTAATGGTGATGATTCTGTAGTGAAAGTATTGTTGTACTGAGCAGTTGTCATTCATATTCACCTGTCAAACAAGTTTGTCAGTGATTGTGTTGTCTAAGTTGTGGAAGAAAACCTTGCAATACATAGCAAGAAGTTAAAACATTTTGTTTTTGTATTTTGATATGGATCATGTCAGCTGGTAGCCACGCCCGGGCATTAATAATATATTAAGTATTCTAATTGTAAGTTTTATCTTTGTAACAGGGCTTTGTTTGCGAGTAAAGTTGCAGCGCACCTTGGGACACAAGTACAAGGTAGCTAGGTTCCACAACTATATATATGTACATTATGTACATTGCTTGTGTTATGGTTTAAATTTGCTGAAACAATTTATTGTGGCAAAATCAATATGTACATTTTACACTGCATAATTTAAAGAGAGATTACTAACTGATGTTTTGGATGTTATTTTGTTATTTTTCTTTTACAGCTATAATTTTTACATATATTTATCACTTTCTTTAGAATTACTAAGGATGCAGCTCACACTAGTTATCACTAGTTACTGTTATTATATTTATGTTTAAGAATTTTTAAACAAGTGCTAATTATTTTTTGAAAGCGGTTGAAATTTTTTAGCCAGTTTTATTAATTTTTTTTATTAGGTTTTTATGAGTCTTAAATAGACTTATAACATTTTTAATCTGAGGGAGTAGGAGAAAAACTGGGAAATTCGTTCTTGTTCAGGACAATACTGAGTTTGTTAAACCTAATCAATGCATATTAATACCTACAGTAGACACTTCATGGCTATTTCATCATACATGCCAACACTCTCGCATATTGCGATAGTCTCCCGCTATTTGCACGCAATAGCAACCTCACGCACGCAACCATCAAATCAGAGAAAACCTCCCGCAGTTTCTGAAATCTGTGTCTTTTTTGTTCAAAAGAACTTTTCAACGATTTTTTAGAAGAAAGCTGAATGTTTATCCCAGTTGGAAACAGTGAATATTTTCAAGCAGCGAGTCTGAACTCTGAACACTAATCAGTTATTGGTGATTTTCTAGCAAGCTGAAACCTTTGATTTTTCAAAAATATCTTGCCTGTAACCATTTTTGGGTTCTATAAGATTATCAAATAAATTTATTTTGATAGAAGTAAAAGCTCCCTCAATCCCATATGAGAATGTTAGCATGTATGTTTCATGCTTATTGAGAATGTGCAGTTACCAATTTGCTTGTTGACAATTATAATTTAGTACTAAACAATAAATTCTCTCAAAATATTGAAACATTTTTTCAAATAATAAGTAAAAATATTTTGAATTACCATCGTCCATGACAAGCTGGTTCAGTCTGTAACAGCACATTATTGTAGCTGGGTTCAAAATAGTTGCCAGCTACCGGCGATTGCTGGCAGATTTTGGACCTTGTTGGCGATTTTCGTCTCCACAATACAGTTCAAGATCAATAAATAATCGGCAACGTTTTCGCAGATTTGGTCATTGTAACAAAGCACAAAATAATTTTGCTTCCGAATGGAATACTTTTTTTCATTAATTAACATTTGCAAGATGATAAAAAAATATATTTGCTACTTTGTTTTTTTCTGTTACGGATTTTATGGCTCTGCCCTCACTCAAAGTCAAAGTCAAAGCCAAAGTTCATTCCAAATATTACAATCATTTATCTCAAACTGATTGAATTGAACCGAATATGCAGATTCACTAGTATAGCGTGGTTTTGTAGGTTACGGGTATTTTACCTGGCTACGAAATCAGCCAGCAAAGATTTGGGACCAAACAAAAGAGCTTACAAAATAAAATAAAAATTCAGAATGTTATTTTAAACCCTGTATAGTCAAGAATGAACTATAAATTTACACTATCAATCATATTTTTAATGATCATTACTGTCTGTTGTTCAGACAAGTGCATTTAGATAAGTTGCTCTGTCCTGGTCTTAATCGAGAAACACTGCAAACAATGATGAAAATCTCAGGTTTTGAGTTTAATTTATGCATCTCACTTACAGCTTGACATTTTCTTAACAAAAGGAACCCATTCCACAGAAGATGAAAGTAAGTATTACTTGAATTATATCTTTCAATATATTTTAAAGTATTTTCTGTGTAATTACATATTATATTAATTCTTTTGTTCCCTTTATGTTGTTCCATAAAGCTCCAGTGAAAGGTACCAATTGATCGTGCTTAGATTACAGGGGCTTACAGTATGTTTTGAGCTTGAAAATACTTGATGATAATTTTTTTCTTTCTGATCAATATTAATATTACTTGCATGTACAGGGGTTTAACATCATTTAGAAAAGCTGGTTATTATAGACAGAGTACTATATTTTAATTAGTATTTGCCAGTTCATGAATTAATGTGATTTTCATTTGAACAAATGATACAAATTAATATGTAAATTCTTTTGTATTTTTAGCTTGCACAACTTCTGTCATTTTGACTTAGAACCGCTGCAAATACAATCAAGTAAAAGTTGTAGTTATCATGTACAAGTTAATGGCTGCAATCAGAGCTCACTAAAGCAGATGTTCCCTGGTAATATATGTAGGGTTTTCAATAAAATTTGAAGTAGGCGGATGGTAGAAGAGTAGTAGGCGACTGTTACAATTAAGGGGCTGTAAGGCCCCGTCTTCTAGGAGGGTCTTGGGGCATGCCCCCCCAGAAATCGTGAAAAGGTCTATCTCACACACTGGATCTTGCACCTTTTAACATCCACAATTTTAACTACAGTTTTATAACGATCCACAAAAATTGCCTAGTTTTGAGCGGACCTTGACAGAACTGAAATGATGCAGTGATCACAGTTTAACCAAAAAAGAACAGGCAGAACGAAAACGAAATTGAAAATGGCAAAAGTTGCATGGTTCATACGAAATTTATTCAGCTCTTAGCCTTAGGATTTGTGTTGACTTGCAGTCTTTCAAGTTTATATAAACAGAAAATCAAATACATTTTATGCTCACTCACCTGCATCTGCAAGTGG
>JAOTRI020127933.1:0-11634 GCA_028564885.2 Zoanthus sanctaehelenae
CTAATTTGCACAACTGAAACTTGCTTTCAGCGTATGAGTGATTTACTTTCAAAACAAATGAAACTTTTGCTCTGCAGATTGCTGTTGCTAAGTGATACCTACGCACGTGACCTCTAACTGTAAAACGCCTATTATTTATGGTTTCGACCGAACTAACTTTGTAAACAATTAAAGAACCACAACAATAATTTTTAATGCTATCATTGTTTCTATTAATTTTATTCTTACTCTTATCAATGTTCATATTATATTATAACTAGTTACAATGAAAGGAAAATTATATTTCACCTAGCCAATTATTTTTTCTCAATGGCCGTTTTCACACTAGAAGAGAAACAAGTCCACCAAAAATCGTCCTGAATTCACACTAAACAAACAAAGACGAACAAATACTGAGTATAATGGCCGCTGGGGACCTGGGATTAGCAAAACTAGCGATGAATTGTGGATGATTTGACCACAACGTTTTCTAATTTGGTCGTCTCGAATTCACATTAGACGTACAAATTATCAGACAATTTTGTTCGTCTTCTAGTGTGAGAACGGCCAATAAAAAAATGGCAAAAAGACCCTTATAAAAGCAAATATCAAACAATTAGGTACCTGGATATCGTCTTTTTCAGTACTAACACTACTTTTGCCATGGTTTCTAGAGGCGACCTTTACACGGAAAGAGAAGACAACTGTTCAGGTGTTGCAGAAAACGTGAAGCTTTTTATAGAGCACAATTACTCGACTCGATTATAATGGAACGTTACATTAGTTCTCGTAATAATACAACACCAGAAATTCCAACCAATACGATAGAATGCAGATTAAACAAAGCACATTAAGCTACGACAACATTTTACACAAAAACTTGCCAACAAATGTTTGAGAAGAATCTTGAACGTATCTTGTTATAATGTTATACCAGTGAATTTCGTCACCAGTGTGAATCGGAATGAGCGGCCGAGAAATACAAGCCACGGTGTAGACTCATGGAAGTGTAATAGTACAACGAAAGGCGGGTAAACGTTCAATTATCCATTGGAGGTAAAGAAATACCTAAGCGTCAATAAAATTATAATGCCTTGCCCTAGTCAAACTTTGTGCCCTTGGACCATATTTAAGGTCTTATTACCAGTGCAAGCACAGAACTGGCTTTCAGGTGTTAAACTATAGTTCTCGTAGAAAAAAAAATTAGTCATAATTACGCGACTTCGAGCTCAATCTGGAATTGCACAAGAGGTTTTTCAAATTTTTTAAATTGCACAAGGCATCTGGATTTAACCCTTACTGAACCTGAATGATGGCAGGACTTTTTGGTTCTCTTTAGCATGGGATGATTGACAAACAGGCTTGAAGTTTTAAATAAGTATCAAACGAAGCACAGTTAGTTTTCATTATTAAATGCTTACTGCAGGAGACTAATTTCTGCATTCTCTCAACCGACTTACACTACATAATAGTACTGAAAACTTGATGGAAGGTAGTTGGGGAGACAACTTACCTCAATCTTGATATCCCCGTCTTTAGTAATGGAAGCCAAACATTCAGGCTCCACTAGTACAGTGCTGTAACGAATTAAACAACTTATCAGTTTTAACTCTTAGGCACCAAGAAAATTAGGGTTTGTTTAACACGTCTTAATGTTACATAGCTAATGCGTTTTTGAATTGAATGCACGCACTCATTGGTTAGAAGTAACGTGAATGACTTAATATAAAATGTTTCCCGGCTGATCAACAACTTAAAAACTGTCGACCAGCCCTTGAACATTGCTCGAGATTCTCGCGAGGGAGCAATCATTAACTGTAGAATGTTTTATTAGTTTTTATTTCTTTTCATACACGACTGTTCCAAAATACGTCAGTTGCAAAAATCAATTAAACATGGCTAATAGGATAAAGGCAAGACCCCATATTTCTTTAAATCATAAACAACACAAACTTTATACACTTTTACAAAAGAAAGTACTGAAGTTAGATTCGCGACATGGTAGATGGTTTTAGAAGCTATTCTGCACTCTACCAAAGATGCTAAGTTAAACACACATTATGGATAAGTATTCATAGTGAAATTTAAAAAGTGACTGCGTAATTAGGATGAAGAGAAATAATGTTAGCTTACACAACACGACATGAATAAGAGTTCAATCTACATCCTTCCATCCTAAATAGAGGTTTCTTACCTGTTCTTATCAATAATGATGGCCGGTCCCAACATTTTGTGTCCGTACGTTAGATCCTCCATCAAATACACTTTCGTTTTGTGGTATCCGTCCTCAAAGTAGCATTGAGTTTCCTAATATTAAATACAAAGAAATTCTATTTCAAGATCAGGCGAACGTGGTTGGCGCAGTTGGTAAAATCCCTGCTTTGCAGTCACAAGGTCCCCAATTCGATCCCGGCAGTTTGCCGTAGTTCGAATATTTGTATGGCCTTCTTTCCCGCCTAAGCCAACTCAGCGTTCCATCCTCCCGGGGTAGGTAAATGAGTACCAGCGTCTGTTGGGAGCTAACCTGCGATGGATAAGTGTCCCGTCCAGGGGGAGTCAAGGACTCTTATCCGCTTAACACTACTGAAACCGGAGATAAGCGCCGGCCCCATGGGCAACTAGGCTCGTAAAAGGATTTAGCTTTAGCATGTGTAGAAAAGCATTAATGCCTGTAAGATGAGATTGTGTTTAGATGAAAAGGGCATTAATAACAGAGTAACACCGTCTGGTTACCCTAGTTCGTGTGGTAACAGTCTATCGTGAGGGGGGGCTCGGATTCAATTTCCGGCCGGACCAACACTCAGGGTCTTAAAATAATTAAGGAGAAGGTGCTCCCGGATCTTTATCGGGGGACTTAAAAGAACCTACACACATCTATCGTAATAAGCAGGGTGGCGATCCCGATGGTGTATGGTCTGTCTCCTCTCTAAATGTACTGTGAGCAATATTAACATACAAAAACATTTGAAAGCTCAGTAAAGCAAATTTGTGCATTGATATGGATAAATACGGTTTATAAAATCAATAAATGTATTTATTTATCTATTTGATATTCACATAATAATTTCGCTTTGACATATAATAAAATTTTTGTTGAAAATATTAAAAATGGTAAGTAAAAGGAACGTTTTCGACTGTTAAGTCATCTTGAGATAAAATACAAAGGAACAATAGCGTTTCTTATAAAACTTTAAGTTATTTCCTAGGGTAAAATTACGTAATAAAGCAAACTGCAATAGGATTTACCCCGTGTTCCTAAATCAGAGGATTACAAACCTACCGCAAATAATTCATTATATTTACCATATTTGGTTTGGGATCTGTCGTTGCTTCCATAAGCTGATTGTCCAATTGGGTCTTTGAGCGCCCAACGCCAGTCACTCGAATGTCGTCCACCAAGATAGACCGGGTAGGAATGGTGAAACCAAATTCGCAAAGGTACCTGACACAGTAGAGACAGTAAACACAATAAACGAAAGGCAAAAAGGAAAATGAACAATTAATTATCAATGAATATCCTGAGTATGATCATAAAAAAAATAAAAAAAGAAATTTATATAATGTTTTTAAATTTTTACTTATAAATTAATGGCTGTATCCGAATACAATAAATATTACATTTTATAAATGGCGTTAGAGAGAACGAGGTTTTTGTTTGCAAAAACTGACTGGTTTATATTTAAGTTGCAAAATAATTTGTAGAGCATAGATACTGCTAGGCTGAAAAATCAAAATGCTTGATATGAGAGCAAAAACCGACATGTTTTGATTTACTGTGACAAAACACTAAAATAAACTCAACAATTAAATCAATTCAAGAACGCAGAAAATTTGAAACTTAATTTCTTTTGGTGTTCGAAGTAACGATTCTTAACTGTACTTCACGACTGAAAAAGGGAAATCTATATCTTAGTTGCCACCAGTGGCTATTTTACAGTCTAAAGTAATAGTATCCCTTAATATTGGCGCAAGACTTGATAAAGACACTAGTAACTAGTTACCAACCTATCATCAAATGTTTTCTTGAAGTCTCCATGACGACAGGAGGTTTCCATAGCCTGGTTAAAAACAACAAATGTCAGATGAAAAAAATCGTAAGAGAAGAAACTGGTTTTGAGTTTGCGAATCGCGTCAGTTAGACTCCATATTGGAATTCGCATCATAAGTAATACTTACCTCGGTCCTTGACGATGTGCACATCAAAGCACAATCGGTTCTGTCGTATCGCATATGTAGATAAGGTTCGGTAATGATCTGACTCCTATAAACAGTATTGAGTTATACTTGATTAGCTGATTGAATAATTCATTAATGGGCAAACTATTAAAGGCACGCGTACAAGATGCAACATTTCATGCAACATTGCGCGCAGTAAATATCTTTGAGGTGAACACACATGCAGCAAAATCACGCAACATTTCTTGTGATTGCGTGACGTGCTTATCCATGCAACATTTCATGCAACATTGCGCGCAATAAATATCTTTGAGGTGGACACACGGTGCAGCAAAATCACGCAACATTTCTTGTGAGTGCGCGGCGTGCTTATCCATGCAACATTACAGCAATCAAAACGGCATCCAACAAGAACTCCTTTAAAAAAAAGAAAACTTGTTTGGCGCAATGTTGCCTGAGTAGAGCGCATGCAACAAAATTCATCGGTGGACACACGCTGCAACAACCCTGTTGCGTGCAATGTTGCATGAAATGTTGCATCGTGAGTCAGCGCCTTAATTTAAGAAGATACAAAACTGTTTACGGCCAGGGAGTCTGAGCCTATAGGGGATAATAATAGGGGATAATTATAGGGGATAATACAGGGGATAATAATAGGGGATAATTATAGGGGATAATACAGGGGATAATAATAGGGGATAATACAGGGGATAATTATAGGGGATAATACAGTGCATTTACTACTGATTGCGCTTCTGCTCTTCTCCACCATGTAGCAAATTTTGAAAATAAATAAGTTAGAATACCTAAAAAAAGTGAAAGATTATGTCTGCTTTAAATTAATCTTTATAATATTCGGTTTCAAGCCGTAATGTTCATTACACAAGATCAACTATCCACATTACCGTATTTTTCCATAATCACTAATACAGTACCGATACTAGGACGATACAGTATATCATTATTATACAGTACCGATACTAGGACCGTACAGTATATCATTATTATAGGGAGTCAGATTGGCATAGCGCTCATCAGTCGTGTCTTCCACCTCTACGACCCGGGATGGATTCCTGAGCTTGGCACTTGAGCTAAAATTTGTCCTTTTCAATCTCACTCCGAGGATTTTTCCTGGATACTACGGTTTTCCTCCCTCAGCAAAGTTAACTTTCACGCAAAGATCCGAGCCGTCGAGCGATTAAACAATGGTCTCTGACTAGAAGAATTGGCAACCACTTCCTTCGCAATTGACGTTAAATATAGTATTGACCTTCATTCTCGCAGCTTTATTTGCAAATTGAAATAGAAACAAACAATTTCCTACAGTAACAAAGGGAAGTAGTGTTACGTACTCTTCAAATCCTTGTCTTTTCAGCTCCTCGACACAGACTTGAGTCAATGCATCAATTCTCTTGTCAATGTAAGAAAAGGAGTCTGTGTAGAAAATAAACATAATGATTTAATATACTAGATATTTCAAATATCAAGTGAGGGCTGCGAGTACACGATTTTCTTACAGTTCTAGTTTCGGTATTTAACGGTGTATTGCGAACACCATGGGTTTGGTCCGCTGAACGTAAATACCGAGTGTACCGAAGCGCAAGTGACGTCCTCGAATCGACTCTCGATACGATATGGAATAGAACCGCTGATCATACGTATCGCATATTCGTTGCTAGTGACATCTAACTAAAGATTACTCGGATAAGGACGTTAAACCTTAGGCCCAGTCTCTTGGTCTCTCTGTCGAGCGACTTAAAAGAACCCACGCACTTCTCGCAAACAGCAGGGTAGTGAGCCCAGTATCTGACCTGTCTCTTGAACTGAGGGCACTTCTTATTGGCTGCCAGCCGATGTGAGGCGCTCAAGCTGTTAAAACCTGTATTTGTTTGTAAAGCGCTTTAAGCTCTAAGAATAAGCACTATACAAAAATTATTATTATAACTACTATTATTATTATTACTACTACTACTATTAATTTTATTATTATTATTATTACTATTATTATTACTACTACTACTACTATTACTATTATTATTATTATTATTACTATTACACTGATATGTTTCGAATTAGAGGCTTTTTACTTCACTTACAGCAACCAAGACCAATGAAATACCCAGTGGGTTTTCGCACAAAAGTCTGAGAGCTTTCACACATGTATGACAACAGGACGTAACACTGTTGCCATGGTTACTTTTAAAAACCACTTGTTTCAACAGAGCATCTCAGGGCTCGAAACTAACAAAAAAAAAATGGTAGTAGTTATAAGGTAGTGACTTCTGGAATGCTGTTGAAGCTTTAGTCGCAGATGGAAGGCAAGGAGATCTTACCAACTGCATCAATAACATACACTGCATTTCATAGTGCAGTGGGGAAGTCAGGTTGACATAGTGGTCATCGATCGTGCCTCCCACCTCTACAACCCGGGATCAATTCCGGGGCTCGGTATGTGAGATAAGATTTGTCTCCCTCCGCCCTCTGCAAATTCGACTTTCACGGCAAGATCTGAGCCGTCTAGCGATTAAACATTAGCCTCTGGCTAGGAAGAATAGGTAACCACTTCCTTCGCAACTGACTTTAAATAAAGTATTATTATTAGCACCGCCATAAGAATCACGGAAGGCAAAATTATTTATAGAAAGAATAGCAAATAATCCTTTTTTATTGGCGGCTACAAACCTCTGGTGTATTGCCTAGAACATGGCTCCTGTGCTTCATGTACCACATCCGCTAGTGCAATCCCATAAGCAGACAATATCCCGGCGTAGCTGTGGAAAGGGGCAATATACTTATTTATTATTTAGCTAGCAAGTGAATAGCACAAAATATTGAATATCTTGCCCTAATATTTACCTCGGCCAATCAAACGTCAAAAATTTAATATTGAGCTTGGATTCCTCGCTCTTGAGATCGTAAGATTAGTCGTGAAACTTATTGTTTTTGGCCACATTTTAATAAAGATTTTTAAAAATAAATTATTCTAAAAATGCTATTTATCTACCCGTTTAATACTAAAACAATTATCTCCCTTCAGTTTCGGAGCCTATAACGAAAGATATTTACTTCGCCGCTTCGTAGCTCGGTAAATTTCCACCACTAGTCACATCCACTTTGGAGGATAATAATTGTTAATTAACCATTCCAAATTCAACTGCTGCTTAACGTCTCATGATCTATCGTATTGAATGTAGCTAAATAATCTCAAAACAAGCAACAGCAAATGGAAAGTCTCTCTTTAAAACTTCATGTTCAAGGCGACGGTCACAAGAAAAGATCAAAATAGGTCTTGCTATTACCACAGGCAAAATCAAACTAACTTAAACTCAGCGTACCGATGAATGAAGACTGTAGACATTCCAAGTGACCGAGCGATGGAACATGCGTGTTGGCCTCCAGCGCCACCAAGACAAGCAAGCACGTGCTTGGAGGTATCGTGCCCCCTAGCTTGGGTCAGTGCTCTGATTGGTCGGCACATTGCTTCATTGGCAACTCTTATAAACCCCATAGCTATTGCCTCAATGGACATGGCTTGGTCAAAAGGCTAGAATGAACAGATTCAAAAATATCAAAATAAAAATAAACTTTGTGTTGTTTATCTGGTTAAACTCTCAAATGAGAAGTTCAATAGAAAGAAATAAGAGAAAAATAACATATATAGCCCTCGGAGGGAATCGAACCCCACATCTTCGGTTTACTACTCCGACGTGTTAACCACTACACCACAAGGACCAACCACGCTGGCAACGTAGCCGGACAATGTTATGTAGGCACTAACTGTAGGGGTTCCCAGGGCGATATTTTTCTCTGTTGGTAAGTTTAACACCGTTAATTATAGGTACGCATATATGTTAATGTTTGTAGATAAATTTATTGGAAATGCGTTCGCTGTTTAGATATATAGAAAGAAATAAGGGAAAAATAACATATAACATATGAGAAGTTCAAATTACATATTCAGCGTTGTGATACAATAAAAAAATAGCGACTTACAACTTAAGTAGAAGCAATAAGATGACACAAATTCTATATAAATGTTATAATCTTCTTGTCAACACCATAAGAATCAAAGGGTAAACAGCGTTGTGAAGATGTCTTAAGGGCGTTATGGGGCGTTCTGTCAAAATCTCACAAATATATTTATACATTTAAATTACAATCCAATTTAACAATTACAATACCAATTTTAAAAAGAAAACTCAAAAAATTGGAGCACGACACATATTTGTTTAGATTATTTGTAAAATAACAATGATCAAAGAAGCTTTTTCTCCTATTTGAACATTTTTAAAACAAACCTGGTTTCGCAATTTTTCAAACTCATCTAATGTAGCTTCTTTGTCCAAAGGTTGGTCTTCTGTCTTCCCGAATATCCTTGGAAAGAACCTTCAAGGCCAAGAACTAGTTTAACTTTCACAGCAAATAATAAATAAATAGTGGACATCAAAAGAAGTGAAAATGTGTTGGTAACCAATTGCATAAATACACCGGAATAATAAACTAAATAAAAGATATTACACGGTGACGCAAAGAGATGAATTTTATTTTCGAGTAGTAAAACAATATTTGAATGCGGAAGACCCAAGTTCTATTCCCTAAATCAGACCACTGAATGAATTTGTTCTCGGTGATCCCAGGAACAAATTTACAACAGTTTGTAAATAGCCAAATGGTTTGCCTCCAACTATAGTTAGGATTCTTATTTGGGGAAGAGGGGGATTTTAGCATGACACTGAAAAGCGCCTTTGAGGAGTTGTCATTAACTGTGAAATTCATCTCTTTTTTTGAATTGCTCTGTTAAAAAATTGTTGCTTTGGTTCGTTGAGTGATTCATATTTCAGGGATTTAATTAAACTTCATTATCCGGCTTAACGGTATGTCTTTCAAACAAATCAAAAGCCTAGAGAGTAAAATTAACTGTGTTCTTTGACGTTTTGTACATTTATCGTGGTTGATTGTCAAGTTGGTACAATATAAGTTTTCTGTTAAAATTTCATCCTAGCTGGTTGAGACCAGCTGTTGCGAATGGCTACGACTTACTTACTCTGGAAGAAGTCGTCCAAGAACAAGATTTGCGTCTGTTACAGCCAACTGCCCTCCTGTGGTTTCAAATAAATTGAGTAAATAATACTATAATTAACGTCAATTGCGAAGGAAGTGTTTACCAATATTCTTCCTAGCCAAGACTAATGTTTAATCGATCGACGGCTCAGATCTTGGCGTGAAAGTCGAATTTGCTGAGAGGAAATTCCTCGGACTCTAATTGAGATCGACAAATCTCAGCCCACATGCCGATCCGGGAAGTAGAGATGCGAGGCACGACTGATGACCATTATGCCAACCTGAATTCAAACTCTGTTGCCAAGTACATTTTCATTACATCATATTCCAGTTGTGTGTTTAACATCACTAGCTGTGAGGTGCAACAGTCTTTGCATACAATGTTTGTTATCATGAAGCAGTGACGCTAATTATTGTAGTTAATAAATCAATAACAGAATATTTTCCCATTGCAAATGCCGCTAGCTTTAATGACAGTGGATTCACTTTTTTGCCGTGTTAGCCTCGTTTTGTTGTTAAATATTCAAAAATACTAGCAAGAGAGAGCGAGAAGTTGCACCTTCAACAATACACATAGTTGCATGTAGTGTAAAAGTGTAAAACACTTGCAAGAGAAAGCGAGAAATGCACCTTCAACAATACACATAGTTGCATGTAGTCACACCTCCAACAATATACATAGTTGCATGTAGTGTAAAACTACGTTGGTATTTAGGAATATTTAACTTCATATTGAGGCTTAGACTACAAAAGCTGAGTCTGTTGTCATTGAAGTTAGCGGCATCTGCATAGCGAAAACAGTATATTAATTTATAATTAATTTATATTAATTTATCTCTTATTGCTAATTATATGGAAGTTACTTATTACTTTTAGCAAAAACTCTTAATCTTACACTGAAGCCAGAACGATTAGTACAGAAGGCAACTATATCGTTTAGATAAAGGTTCAGATAAAACTATATAGCTCAATGAAAAACAAGTCAATGCAAACGCGCCTAAAACCACATACGGGAACTCTACTACGTCACAGCAACGTCTCGGACTCAAATCCTACATCGGATACGATTGAGATTTTTTACCGCTAAGTGTTCGGTATCAGTGACAATTTCTAATAAAAATTTAACGCTACAAAAACCGGCTTTAATAAAATAGTAAACTGGTAAAATGACTTTGCTTTAGTTTCACTCGTAGTGTCTGGACCTTGTAAGACTTGGGTTAAATCCCCTCTAAAGCTAAGTCACGTACCTTTACGGTAACATACAGGCCCAGGATGGGCTCCAACTGATTCTGGTCCAACTACATATAAACCTGACCTGTAGAACAGGCGAGACCCCCCTCCTGCTGCCACTGTATTTATGTCCAGCTGTTAGAGGAATTATAGTGAATTTAGTTATCTCTGTGAACTTGTTGAAAATAAGACAGCCATTTAACATTCTAATAACAGATTATCCGAGAATGAAAATGCCACAATTCAATCATGTTTCTTTCATTTCACATTAGGATTGGATTAGACATTATACTAATGTTACGATACAGCTGTGATGATGGTGCTGATGAAGATGAAGATGATGAACTTGAACATGATGAACATGAACGTGATGAAGATGAAGACGATGAACATGATGAACATGAAAATGATGAACATGAACATGATGAACATAAAGATAAAAATGATAAAGATGAAGATGAAGAAGATGATGAATATGAAGATAAAGATGATGAAGATGAAGAGGAAAAAGATGAAGATGATAAAGATGAATATGATGAAGACGAAGAAGATGAAGATGATGAAGATAATGAAAATGAAGAAGATGACGATAATGAAGATTAAGACGAGGAAGATGAAGATGATGAAGAAGAAGATGATGATGAAGATGACGATGATGAAGATGAAGATGACGATGATGTAGATGAAGATGACGATGGTGAAGAAGATGAGCAAATGGATCAGAGAAAGCAAGAAAATAACAATGATATCACTGGTGGTTTGGTGGTGATAATTTGTCAAGGTGATGACGGTACATGGCCATAACTAAGACTTTTAGTGGGGGGGATAAAAAATACCATATTCCTTTGATACACAATGCTACTAAAAGAATTTTTTTTTGGGGGCCTTGGGGAAAATGACCATCTTGGTGTGTTAACCATTGAAAGAATTGGGAATGGAATATCTCAATGGGATATTTTTGTGGAGATCTTGTTAAAATATCAACGATTGTTTCCAAGATTTTAGGCTTTGAAACCTGCAGATTTTGCTTGAACAAGTTGAACACCTTTTATATCGATACGACACAAAACATGTTATACCTGATAAGGTTACACAATACGTTAACATTTTTGAACTCGCCATCTGACGTTTATAGTCCCTGGATGTTTGCGCGTGGTTAGAACTAAGTTCAGACCGTAGAAGACCCTT
>JAOTRI020127944.1:0-11632 GCA_028564885.2 Zoanthus sanctaehelenae
TTTATTACTTTGTTTGAGGTCCTTTTTGAAAATCACGTTTTAGTGAAAAAGTTTATCTCAATAAAGATTATTATTATTATTATTGTTGTAACTGGATCAATGGTAAGGGAAACATAATTGAAAGTCTTGAATCATTCTAACTAAAACCATAACGATTATTGATTCTAAGCAGATCAGCATTTGGTTATACACAATATATGTATGTCATAATGTCAAATGCAATATCTATATTTTTGTTTACTAAATAGTGATGGCTACGGGAATGTCTCTGTGTGTTCTAATGTCAAGATCAAAGGAGACATTAAGTTTCTTTCTTGTACAGTAGTTAGTGGTGATTAGAGACGACTTTCTGTTTTTGCTGTGGCCTTGATACTGTATGTTCTGTATCAGCATTCGGCCCGATATGTAATAATGTCTAATGTAAGATCCATAGTTTTGTTTGCTATTATAATTTCTTTAAGAATGGCGTTGTTTGTGGCAGTGTTAAGATTCATAGTGACATTTAGTTTCTCCATAGGTTTTTCTAGATAGCGTTGATTAAAGGAAACTCTGCTTTTATTCTGACTTTGATGTGTTTTATATCAGCATTCGAAAAAGCCAGGAATCCTCCATTCTTCCAACACCAGACTGAGGTAGCAGCTCTATTGATCCTGTCCTGAATACGGTCTCCAATTGAGACTGTATACTTTTAACCTTAACAGCAAAGTACTGTAACTTATTTTATATCCGTGCCATTCATAGTGACCTTTATATGTAAACCCTAAAAGTTTAATACCTAGTTATAGCTTTTTGTATGAAATTTAGCACATTAACAATTTTTACCACAGGAAGCCCGTAAAAATCGTTTGTGCACGCTCATTTTCTCATCTACGATGATAAATTTAAGTTAACCCCATATCCAAAATTATTCACCTTACTCCACTTATTAATCGTGCCAAGTTTCATGCTATTATCTCTTGTTTAAATAATTCAGCTGTTTTTAGGACGATAACAGCTGTACTAATTGCAGTTTCACATGTACAGATTAAGATTAGATGCCTTTATTATTTATTTGTATTACCCACCTGGACTGGCTGAAAGTCTAACACTGTTTACATGTTGCTTCATTGTAAATGAACCAAATTTTGCAGTAAATCCAGGCGAGTCATACCTTCCATCTCCTGCTAACACTATCCCATGCACAAATTCATCATTTAAATGGTCAATAAGTAGCTGGTTGTCAAAAACTCAAATCTAAACACACGCACACATGATGGCGGTAGAATAACAAGTACGGTATCTATTTCAAGAAAAACCGCATGCTTAATGCAAGCGGGCTCATACACTTTGACACTGGTGTTCTCTCCACATTTGTATTACTATTGGTTCCAGATACTGCAGCAATATTCATCAATTTAAACAATCTCAGAGTTTTGGCTGCTGTAACTCCTGAAAGTAAAAAGTGAGCCATAAAAAGAATCAATGAGACAAAAATAGGTTCCTTGTTTATAAAGCTACTGTATTAAGAATAATAATACAATTCATTTGAAAAAAACTTTACATCTGTTAATGAACCTTTTTAAATAATGCATAATTTCAGCTATAATGTTTGTATGTATGCACTGCATTTTGATTAATTGCTCTATATTATATGCATAAGGGAATTTTAGAGCTTGTTGCTAATAGCTGGTGTGGGCTTACTGAGTCTTCTTAATTTTGGGCTTACAATCCAAAGTTGGCTAGCTACACCCCTGATCAGGATCCCATTTCTTTACCTGTCATAAACATATTTTTAACTTTATTTTATTTTATTCGCTTCGCCTGATAATAAATTCAGAAATACATGTTACATTATATGCAAAGGGCATACGAAAAAAAGCCACACACACAAAATGTCAGGCATGGTTGCCACAATAGCAGATGCATATTACTATGGTCCCCGATTAAAAAGAAAACGAAAATTAAAAAAGTGTAAAACTATATGCAGGATTAAAAACAGCAATGGTTATTGGTGTTGAGACTACGAGATGAGTTACAGTAGGGACTGATAGATTTCCAAAAACGTGGGTTTTCTCAGTCATAAACGGATTTGAGTGCGCTAAGATAATAGTTATAGAGTAACTATTTGAAATCACTAAGCAGGAGTTTTACAGATAAGTTAAGAATGCTCGATAAGTGTTCCATATTCTTGTTGTTCTATTTAAGAAAGATCTCTGGAAGGTTGCAGTTTTACATTTCCTGGCTACATTGAACCGCTTCAGGCAGTGAGTTGACATAAAGCAGGAAGAGCATTGGGCCTAGTATCGAGCCCTGCGGCACACCAGATGTGACAGGTAGAGTGCCAGATGTTGCCCCCAATGTTGTTACTCGCTGGGAGTGGTTACTTAAGTGAGACTCAAACCAATCTAGCAGTATGCCGCCTAACCCATAATACTGTAACTGTCCGGAAGCTAGTTATGACTGACCTTGTCAAAGGTTTTGGATATGTCTAAATAGATGACATCGACCTGCCCTCCTTTATCAAGATGTGCCCCAATCTGGTCGAGTACTTGTATTAGTTGTGTCACACATGATCGATGGGCCATAAAACCGTGTTGGTTTGGGCTGATCTTAATGAACACAGCATTTTTAATAGCGTAATAGATGCATTTTCCCAGAACTTTCGACATTCTAGGCAGCAGGGAGATAATTTTCCACGTATTCTTTATTTTCTTTCTTATAGACCGGCACTATATTAGCTAGCTTCCATTCCTTGGGTATAGCTTCGAGGCCTAACGACTTATTGTATGATTCTGCAAGTGAGTGCGCAATCTCCTCAGCTGTTTCATTTAGGATTCTGGATGGAATTTCGTCTGGTCCTGTAGCTTTGTATGTAAATTGCGCAGAATTTCCACGACCTCTAAAATTAAAATAGTTAACTCAGTCAAATGTGGGTCATTAGTGGGTTGTTCGACATCCTCCTCAAGGGTCTCACGATCTTTAGTAAAGACCAAGGCAAAGTATTGATTGAATAAATCCGCAGTTTCACCAGGGGAATCAGTCTTGATTCTGGACTTGTTGCCTGTCGCCATGGTGATTATTTCCGAAACGTTCTTATATTTTGATTTTACTTTTAAAATCGACCAAAAGCGTATGTATGCACTGCATATTGCATAAGGGAATTTTAGAGCTTGTTGCTTATAGCTGGTGTGGGCTTACTGGGTCTTCTTAATTTTGGGCTTACTAACCAAAGTTGGCTAGCTACACCCCTGATCACGATCCGATTTCCTTACCTGTCATAAACATACTTGCAGACATCAAAAGGTTGCACGTAGGCTTATTTCTTACATGTGGTTGGTTGATCCATATCCCTTCAAACTGACACTCAATATCACTACACCAGTGTCTAATCTTGACAAGAGTGCCTTCTGCCCTACTGCAGCAGTTTGGACAATGCTGGAAAAGGCTGAGCAGGTGACTTTTAAAAACGATGAACTTCTACTCTTTAATTGTAGGTTGGATTATCGATGGTGCAATTATAACTGTGTGAAAGAAAGATACAATACCTATTTTGAGAACCAACAAAGTACACACATATAACAAGAGAAAAATTATCATTACTTTGTCTTCTTCAAAAAGGCCAGGCAAAAAAACATTTAGTTTTGATAGCCTGGCGTAATTTACCCGTCAATAGAGAAAAAAATATTTAAATTGATATAGGGCATTTGTTAGCCTAACATAAGGCCAACGTTAAGTCGCATTCTTCCAGTTTCAATAATGTAACATTTAAAAGTTCTAGTTTTGTGCAGCTGATTCAGATTAACTATTTTTTGAATGGAAAATGCTTTTGGACGTTGGTCATTTCCTTTAATATTTTCATATTAAATAGTGAAAACTGAACGGATGCATGATCTCGTTTAAGAACCTGCTATTTAGTAGGTCCATTTCTTCTGTTTCACACTCTTCTGAATCACTAGAGCTGTTATTCATATAAGTCATCGGGGTTGTCAATGTCTATGGGAACTTCCACCGACTCTTCATTTTCGGGCCAACAATCTCCATTACTAGAAGCAGTGTAAAGCATTGCGGATCTTTCTGAGGGCTGCCAACTCTTTGTTCGCACTCTATACACACATCGGTTGTTTTTCGTGCCTAGTCGAAATCATTCTGAAGCACTTGGGTAGCTTAAGAGAATAATTGAGATGTTGAAAATAATATTTGTCTAAAACATGTATAAAAGACTAAACAAAAAAAGCTGTTTCTTTGTTAACCTTTGCTTCGATAGTTCGACTTATGGAAACTTTTTTGAGTGCTCGCATATGATACTTGTCTTTCTATCTGACTTGTTGCCTTTATTGTACGTTTATCGGTATTTGTTATTGTTAATGTAACTGCTTCTTGATCTGTTTCGTAACTAGGCGCAATGCTCGATAACAACTGCGAATGTATAACAATTAAGAAGGCAGTGGTTTATTAAAAGTTTGCCAACCAAAAAGGCATTTATCACTAACTTTCTCTAACTGCACACATCGTTCACAAAAAGTAATCGTACTATGCAATATAATTGAATAAATTTTTGAATACAAATTAGAAAAAAATGTGCAAGCTTACTCTTTGTGCCATAAGTTTTTCTAAAGTTTTCCCTCTTTTACGTGACGCTTTGGTTATCGCACAGGAGCATCCTCTTCATATTTTGTAGTAAATGTGCTACCGCGACGCTCCGGCGAAGGTTTTGGTTGTATGGATGGTACAGCTCATCATTAAGAAGTACTTTTTTGGCAAAACCATTAATTTTGGCATAGTAGTTTTTATAATTGGATGGGACAAAGTAGTCACTACACACATGTCCTGTGCCAGAAACCCAAAAATAGAGCTTCTTGTCTCGTTTTAAATAAAAGAAACTAATCTATTTTTTTAAAAATTAATATCTTCTAGAAATTGATGTAACATCATCATCATTGGTATTGTTACAATACAAGATAATACTTCGTTTCCCAGGTAGCCTTGTTTTGCGTTTTGATGGAAAGCAGTTTGTTGCCATGTTTTGGATTTCGTGCCTCAATATGTACATCCCGGCTACCTTACACACGTGTGACACATTAAAAGCGTGACTTAAAAACAGCTTGTTTTATGTAACGCAAGATAATTGCGAGTTTTACTTCCAGTTTTTTCGGAGATAAAACAATTTCCACAGTTTTTTATTTTTCAGTCTTAGTTAAGTATGAATTGTTATAAAAAGACAAATATTTGATAACAAAATTACCTGAGAACTGCCCTTTAAGTTCCTTCCAAATGTCCTAATGTACTTGTTGATATTATAACTTAAGTTTTGTTTCCAGAAACTGATTTTGTTAATTACGACAAATCTTTATTTATAGATATTTTAGCATTTTAGAATAGCTCATAAAATTAACATCCTTTTGAGATATTATTTTAACAATTTCAATTGATACTATTATGGGCATTAAAACAAAGCAGAACTGATTCAGTGATAACATTTTAATGTAAAAATCCTTCAAGCTAAAATTATTCACATTTTTTCAACTTTTTCAACTTATTTTAACTTACATTTTTTCCAACAAACTATTCAAATTATAGCCTTAGTGGAATTAAATTTTGCATTTAGAACTTGCTAATGAAAAACACACAAATTGCGTCCATAAACATGGATAAAAATGCTATGCAAAAGTTACATAACTTCAGTTTGATTTTGGCTTCTCTTTCTTCTTGACCTTGTCAACATTTCCTCTATAGCCTTGACACGTTTGGAATTCCAGACCTCCTCTTGTTCTAATATTGGCACATCAAATAAAGATAAGGTCAATCTCTTCCCACATTCAGTTTCGTTTTATTCAATTCTTGTTTTCCTTTTCTGCAATTACAGTTTCTATATTTCATTTCTTCCGCTGAAAATAAATGTCTCATAGTTATTTACCCCTTATGTTTAAACCTTCCTCGAACAGTTCCCCGGTGATCGTGCTGTCAGCTTGACCATCCAGGTTTTGAACGGCAATCGTTTCGATAGTTGCGCTAACAGAATAATCTTCGACCCTTTGTGACAATCTTTTATCAGTAATCGTTTTCAGCCATCATTAAGAAATTTTGGCATAAAGCTTTATTCCAAACTTGTGAATAACTGCTTTGCGATCTGTCAAAACATCAAAATACTGCCACAGTCATCAGCATCTCTTTTTAATTACATTCTACAAAGATTTAAATTACGAAGCTGTTAGTCCGTTTGTGAGTAGAAAACTAAAACAAAATACGCATTTATTTAAGCAAGATTGATATTATATAGTCGAAAACCTTGCCAACTTTGTTGCACTAGAAAACGTGACATGTCATCAACTGCAATTTACTTTGACTGATGATTCATTCCACTGTCTCGCGAATGATTCATGTGTAAGAACAAAGATGATACAGTACGTGCTGTTGTTATTGCACTTTTGTTGCACAGGAGTCAATTCTTATGTTTAAAATTAGAATTGTAAAAACAATTGTGTCTACTTGCCTTTTTCTAGCTTCGTTGAACTCAAACTGAGAGCAACATTTGCCAACTGTTTCAATCGCTGGAATATTCAAGCCTTAAGATTATTTGGTTAAATAGAAAGATATTCTTTCTTGAAGCCGTATTTGCGGTTCAAATGCACGTTTCAGTTGCAACTTTTCGATGTAAAGGTATGTTTCTAGCTTTCTTTCTTCATTTATATGATTATAGTCAGTTTGAGAGTGGCAAAATGTTGAGAATTCGATCCCGTACTCTCGCGAGTCAAACGAGTCTAAGTGGAAATTACATAATTTAATTTTAGATGTCAGTAAGTATGTCTTCACATAAAAATACTTTAAAAAAGCTCGTGGAAAGACGAAAGAATAAAAGTATGTGTATTCTAATAAATTCAAAAAAAAACACAACTTCGTCTTAAAGTATATTTTTTCTAGTGAACGTGATGCTTCTGACTATGTGTTGCTGGACTTAAAAACTTGAAAACCATTTTCGAACTTTTGAAATCGTTATAAATCCAAACATTACAGTTGAAGATCCTATAGTCGAGCAACTACTAATCTCTTGACGTTCTCGAAGTAGAAAGCTTGTAAATTTGCGTGCCTCGCAATGACTCGTTTCTTTGTCCAATGTGTTTCAGTTTTGCATATTTGCATTGGGGGATTCTCGCAGCCTCGAACTCGCGAGTCAGGTTACGTTATACCTGTACTAAAAAGCAGGATCATGTAAACAATTTACAGTCATTAGCATGTGCCCATGATTCAATATACAAGATTTCTTTCAAGGCCCTTTAGTGTTTGCTTGAGTTCCATGAAGGAACTTCAACTTACAAAACATTGCTGCTGGTGATCTTTTAGCAGTTGTTTTTGGATATCAAATAGTGGGATCTTATGCCCTGAAACATAAAATTTCTCTTCCTTAACATCACCATCTTTGATAATTATGAACTTCCTATATTCCCTTGGAGTGATGGTCTTACCAAGATTGTACTTGCCAGATTTAATTTTTTTAAAGGATAGTGTCTTTTTAGCTTTATTTGTTCTGAGACAGTTATTAAGATTTCCTGGCCAGACATCTTTCTCAAGCATCTTCTAACTGTTGGATTATTGCTTTTTCCGTGGTGCTCAAATTTTGTTTTATATTGATGCTTGCTATAAAAACTTTTTGACAACCATGTTTCCCTGTTTTTGTTTTAGGCAATACATTCTGGCAAACTCTCAAAAGCTTATCCGTACAAGTAACAATAAAAAAGCATGTTTTAAATAAAAATGATACAAAAACTTTATGTGAGTAACAAGATAAAAAAGTTAATATTAAAAATAACAATAACAATAAAGGCCCATTAACTTGCAATTTTGGATCATATCACTGTTATCTTAAGAACCATTGTTAATATTTAGACAATCATTTACAGCATCTATTTTTGAGCTGAATGTGGTTTCCAAAAGGTGCCAAATTCAAGGGTTGATCACGTGACTAAGCGCAAATGAGCATTATACTCCCACAACCCCATTCTGGTGATTTCAACCTGAAACAATAAAACTGCGATTTTTAAATATTTTTTATTTTGCTTTTGACCTATGCCTTAATTTCCCTGAAAGTGTTAAGGACGGTCTTGCTCGCCTGCAACCTTTAGTAGTAGCTTCGCCACGCACCCTTGCAGTGGCTACTCGTAACCGTTGTAACTCGGTATGTAAGGTGCAAGTGACTACTGGAATTATGGATAAGGAAACTATCGCTTTGGGTGGTCCTAATAGGCAGTCATAAGTGGCATTGGATTTGGCTATCAGTATCCTGTCTCCTGGGTCAGCACTAGCACACTGACATTGTCGAGAGGGGTTCAACGCTAGATCCTGTTCGAAGTAATTCCCAGGGGCGGACTAACACATACCATTTTTCAACCAATACTCCTACATCAACTTTTGTTCATTCCAGTTTTGGGCCTCGAGGTAGGGGGAGTGGTAAAGGCTCAGTGATAAGCTAAACTGTTTCGGTGGAAAAATTCGTGGTTGTTAGAAAAGGAATGGTGCCTCTGAAACATCTAGTGCCTTGAACTCGGAAACTTGGATAGGTCGTCTCCAGGACTCTTTTTTGAAAAAATAACTTCTCGTTCATGTGGAATTTTAATGGACTGAAATGATAAAGGAGTCCTGTGAAGCCAATACAAACGAACAATAGTGTAGTTTGATGTAAAGATAGAGAATGGTAAAAACTAAGTTCATTACATAAAAGTAAATGAGTTCCGCCGCAGCATGATACCATACAGTACTCATTTTATCAGCCGTTAGTAGTTTCGCTTCCATTCAGGGAAACAGTAAATTAACTGCATACCTAATGACTAATTTTCAGATTCAAAAATATGTTTTCCGAGGATAAAACGCTCAAATAAAATGCTTTTTATAAACGACGCCGTTGCGACTGTGTGTGGTCCTTAATTGAGCGAAAATAAAACAACAACACAATCGCACTAGGGGGTGTAGGTAGGGTTAACGAATTGCATATACGAAAAGGGTAATCAATACTGTGATCTTATTCTTGCTAATTTTTCAAGAAATATTTTTTTAAATTCTTCTATTCAAAATCGTTATTTCTGTTCTACTATTGCTCACCCCCACTAGAAAAGAAGACAAAAAATCGAACGTGTGATTGACATATGTCATGTTAGTATTCGAAATCAACTCTTACTGTGGGCAATTCTCCATTCGCTGGTGACCTCGATTGCAACCACTGTAACAAAGAATTAGGTTATCGCATTGTAGACTCTCGTAAGAGGTATTGTGTGTCTTATGGAGGGCAAATGCTCTTTCTTCAAAAAAGTTGGTGGTGCATGCGGAATAGATAAAAAATTCAAGCGAGGAGAATACGAAATATTGTCATAATTATCCTGTGACCGAAGTGTTGTAAAACATACTAGTAGCTTGGGCATCAACGACGTCCATAGTGAAGTGGAGCTTATTCTAGTTCGTGCTTCAGTGTTTGTTGACCCACCTGGTGTTTCGTCTTTGGACAATATGTCCCGCACATCGTTCTTCCCTAGGCATAGACTGGCGCAGAGGAGCAAATAGATGCCGCGTCCCTGCTGGACTTGCTAAACACGGGACCAACAGACGTACAGCCGATAAAGGTATGCGAAAGTACGAGTCCAAGGCATTATTGCACTATTCTGGGGTATTCGTGCCGGTCGGTTCTGGTTAGCATCTGTACTATTTATAATACACAAGCAATGCCTTACCAAACACAAAAACAATATTTTGGCTTTGACCCTCAATAGTAAGTTTGTGCAGAGATTGCAGAGGGGAGATAGCGGAAAGGTGTGACGAAAGTACAAAGTATCCAAGTGAAGAATAAGCTGGGGCCATCTCTACATTTTGATGAATTGTCTTTGTAGGCAAACTGGATCAATATTCATAGATAAGAATAGATGATATTACATGTTCCATGTTGATACTATAAAATGCATAGAAAAAAAGGCAAGGGGGTGGGGTAATTTGTTAGCGACCCCCAAGGGTACAACAGAAAAGCGGGATAATTTTTTGAAGAAATATTTATTTTTCTGAGGGTGGAAGAAGAGCAGTGGAGAAGGTTTTTTTGGGATGAGATTAACGCCCTTTATTTTTAACAAATTTGCAAAAAAACAATAGCAAAGCTATTTCGCGGTAGAAAAATGTTGTAGCCAAATTATTCTTCCATTTCCCACTCCCACAAGATCACATAGTTCGTCCCCTTGTATCATTTGTCTTTACCAAATGTTAGGTTAATAGATATTTCCCGCATGGTTGGGGCTTTTGTGTTATGGCCATTTGTATAATTCCCAACCACTCAGTCTCAGGTGCATTGAACTTCTACGTTTTAAAAGAGAGTGTATGTTTCTGTTCTCAGGTTAATGTTCCACACAGCACGCCCGCAAAACAAAGAGAAAGCCTTCATGAGTCCAGTGACTAATCTACCATTGACCATGAAATAAAAAAGAGACTACGCCCCAAAGAGCCTTTAGATCTTTTAAACGAGTACCTATCTAGCCGGGACGTGAGCCCCGTCCGCTCGCAGTTAAAAACATCGTGGGAGATTGCTAGTGGGCGTACAAAAAGGTATTATACCAGAAAAGTGGGCCTGGCAATTGCAGCTGTTGTTGAAGACATTGGTCCGAACAAATCCCGCAATTTGTTTCAAGAAGCGTGTTCTTCAGAATCGCTCTGTCTTAAGTTGTCAAGTGATGAGGATGAGAGAGTGGATGAAACTTTGCAGGCTCTCGCGGAGTGCTACGAGGCGGCAATCTCTAGGGAAACCCGTCGTCAGATCCTTTCCATCATGGCGGACAAAGTGAAATACAAGTGTATTGCACATTACGTCCCTGGCCTCTTGAGGTATCGCTACACAGAGGCAAAATGCCATTGCTTTGTCTATGGATGAGGTGTGCCCGTAATACACTCGAGAGTTCTTGGGACAGACGTCTCGTTTAGTCAGATAGAGCACTTTGTTTCTTTTTTCTGCAGTCCTCATGTAATCCAGGACTTGCCCTTTGGGGAATGGCAATCACCCTAAGTAACAAGAATATATTAAAAATCCCAAATGTTATTCGTGTTGCAATTCCAGAGAGGCTTGTAAGGCAATACCAATTATATTGTGAAGAGACGGGCTTTAAAGCTCTAAGTCGAAGTACGCTTTTGCGAATTCTTAAAGTTTGCAATGCGTCTACATGCAAAATGCTGCAAGGGTTAGACTATACCAGCTCATCAGGTGCACAAGCCTTTGATGACCTGTCAGGAGTCCTTGAGAAGTTAGGGATGTTGTTGAGGGCATGGACTGGGCAAAGATCCTGCAGAATCAGCTACGTGCTGCAAAACGGTACCTCAAAGGCGATAATATGGTAAACCTATAAGGTCATCTAAAATTTATGATGAAAAGCAAGTGGCCTAAGTGTTACATAGAACCCTGCAATAGCACATTTGCATGATGACGTCACGCGCGCATAGCATTCTGGTAGTTGTAGTCAACAAATGAATACCTTATTGGATTGTAAAAAAATCGCGAAATTAAAGACCCGTGAAAAAAATTTCTCGCGAAATTTAAACACGCGAAATTTAATACCCATATTAAAAATTCAAACTGTAGAAAAAAATGATTTATTCGTAATGGCAACAAAATTTACAGGATATTTATCAACAAAACGCA
>JAOTRI020127955.1:0-11632 GCA_028564885.2 Zoanthus sanctaehelenae
AGTTAACATTACCCTTGCCAACACTTATCCTTGCCTCTCCTAATAGTTAACATTACCCTTGCCAACACTTATCCTTGTCTCTCCTAATAGTTAACATGACCCTTGCCAACCCTTATCCAATGTCCGATAATGCTGTCTGATTACAATTTTGCAGATTAATTAGAGCAAAATACAGCAATTTAAGCATCAATCTCATATTTTGAGAAAATTGTATGATTGTGATCAACAATGTTATAGGACTGGGTGCAGTGCAATTTGGTCTGTAATCATAATCAAAATCGGACGAATGTAAAGTGGGAGTTTGATTTGTTAATCACAATTAGTATTATTACAAACTGAAATGGACGACATGATGTCCTCTTGTTAAAGGGCAAGTCGTTATAAGTCGGTATTTTGTAATCTGTGTTAAATATAGGATCGGTTGATTTAGCAGAAAGTGCTTTAAATACGATTGGATAAAAAAAATGTCCTATTAAAAGTACTAGTTCGATTAGCTATTTATTTACCTAAATAAGAGTTCCTTTGAACTTTTCCGTCTTTTTTCTTTTTCTTTTTCCGTCTTTTTCGTCTATTTTTTACTATTTTCTAAACACTTATATCTATGTAATAAAAAGAAAATTGCTCATTGAAATATTTTTACCACTCGAAGATAAACTTCATATGTTATGCCAACTTCGTACCACCCTCGGCCTCGTGATCACTTCACTAATTACGTCACCACTACATCAGTGATACAGCTATTTTCAGTTGCCCTCGCCTCGCGCCGAATTGAATTTTGACACGTTTAGTCTGGCATGTTGATGAACAGTCAACATAGTGTTTGGCGCTCGTCTGAAAGTTGTTTTTAACCATTTGAAAAACGTTTTTGAAGCAGGTGAACAATGTTTTTACGCGGGTTGGACAAAGATTAGAGCGTGAAAAGAGGAGTTTTCAGGTGAAGGTAGAGTAAGCAAGGCACCGTTTTGTAAAAATTTTTATTAAACCAAAATTACTCTACTTCGAGTTCATTTTTGAACGAGAATGATGGTGCAAACACATTGTTGACGTGCTTCAAAAACGTTTTTCAAGTGGTTTAAAAAAACAACGTTCAGACGAGTTCAAACCAATCGATGAGAGCTGGCAAACACTACGTTGACAGTTCATCAACATGCTAGACTAAAAGTGTCAAAAACAATTAATATTTGGCGTGCACAACAACAAACTTTGACTTTCCAGGTAGAAATTTTCAAACTGATAATACTGAGTAAAATGAAAGCAATGAAGCACAAAATCTAGCGCAGTTTAATAGTTTCACCATTGGCAAAATAAGCGTAAGCAAACACAAAATCAGTGAACTTTGCAAAGAGTCGTGTTAAGCCAGAGCACAAGAAGACATTTCCAAGAGAGGCTAGACATTTTGATGTCTCTGTTTTATATGAACGTTTGTAAAAAGGACGCAAGTGAATATGAACCTTCATTGCTTTCAAAGATGCTTTAATTGTCACCTTCGGGATTTAGGGAAGTCCTATCAGTAACGGGCTGAGTTGAAAGTAAACATAAAAATATTCATCATCAAGATATAAAGCCTTTAAGGCCAAAAACCCAACCACTAATGACTGACTCGATTGAGGAATTGTAGCACAACAACAACAATTTAGTTTTTTGCTTCATTTTCCGTCAGATTTTGTATGACAATTAAATAATTAGTATACAAAGAATTAATTTTGCTTATTTCCAATATCATTTTGTTTATTAGTTTCAAATTATGGATTGACTGTCAACAATGATATCTAGTTGCCTATAAAACACAAAGTTGATGTACAGATTTTGTCTTCTTTTGCAAACCAAAAACTACTTTCACCTGTTTCAAATCAGGTCACATTTTCATATGGTCGTATGAGATTAAATGACTTTAAGACATTTATTTTATGAATAAATCTCATAACGTGCAACAATTAATTTTTATTTTGAGAATTGTATGTTTATTATGTGTGTATTAATTGCAAGACCAAATTACCCTTTAGTTGTTTCAAATTCCAAAAGAGATAGGCTCTGCCTTTGCTTCTGTATCTCTATTCCAAAGACTTGAATGCAATCACTCAGAACCTCAATGTAGCCAGCATTTAACTTGTTGGACTTGCATCTCCCTGCTAATGGTGGGTACAAAACGTTATAAAAACGTTTAGGATGTACTGTACTCAATTACACAGTGTAACCCAGTATGATATACATCTTCATTATTATCTATTATTGGCTCCAGCCCATCATTATAAATTGTGATTATCATGTACAGTACCATCATTATCACCTGTATAACCATACTATATATATACTGTATAATTTTAATATACCTAACAAGTAACACCACTTAGAAAAACAACAATATTATGGCAAATGATTACCACTTTTATCAGCATCATCATCTTAACAAATAGGCAACTGAACAGAACTCTATAGAGAACTCATCATCATCAAATCAATTAGAAACATCATCTGATCACTTACTCCATCATTATCACCACTTGCAATCATCAATCATTACCTACAACATACACTATGGTCACTTCCAACATCAACAAAAGAAATGTGACAATGATGATCAATCATAATTAGTAAGCAGATTTCAAAGTGTTGTCACAGCTATTACATATATTGTTTATTATTTTTTACACACCTTGTAACAAGCTCAACAGACGATCATCCTTTATTGGAATGTAATTCCAGGATGGAAGCAGAACCAATTGGTTTAACCAATTTTCTTTGCACCTAACAAACTACAAGAGCTCAAATGTTATATGACTGGAGAACAAAGCTTAACTTGATATAGTTTGTAATTCATGCAAATTTGAATTGACAATACAATATTAATGGCATAATTAAAAGTGATTTAATTTGTAATTTGAGAAAATGTGACTCAAAATAATTCAAATCTACCCAAACACATCACTATCATCATCTTTAGCGTCCCTACTTTCCCACCGCTAGAGTAGGATGTGATTGTGATATCATTCACTACCACTAAGGTGCCATTTTACTTTCCTCCACATGCCCTGATACCATTCTTATTATAATCTTTTTTTCTAATCTTGGTCTTGTTTAATATTAATTTACAGGGGCCGCGGAGTACCTTAAAAAGTGGTAGGGCTATTTTTCAGAAAAAAAAAAGAAACAAACAAACAAGTTTTCTCCCTGTTTATTAGACGTACATTTCTTCACCGTACTTTAAACTCCGAATACAAAACTTTGCTGTCAGAGAGTTAACGATCAATGCAGCATAAAAAGAAGAGCCAGGAAAAAATCAAGTCAAGACACCCTCCATTCTAAAAAAAAAATTCAAAAAAGTGGTAGGGCTTCAGCCCTGGCAGCCCCTCCCCCTCCGCAGCCCCTGATTTAAAATACGACAAACCCTTTTTCTTGTTATTGTAACAAACTATTTGTCATACAATACTAAGCACATTATTTTTTTTAGTCAAATTTCTTTTCTCCATAGTTACTTAAATTGAAATTTTAGATGTATCCTCCATCTTAGTTCATGGCTGTATGCACTTCCAGAAGGGGACTGGGGATACCGGCAAATGATGTCAATGCCACATTATGGTTGCATAAATTAAAACAGAAAGCATTGCCTAATAACTTTTAGTTTTAGAAACTGACATTGTTGATAATCAAACTCATTTACTATAGATATCCACCATTAACTGTCTTCACTTCTTATTTCATCTTGAGGACATTCATTGCTATTTTCAGTCCCCTTCTGGAACCAGTTGATTAAAGGCTGGTTATATTTAACCCTGGGTTAAGCAAAAATTCAAACAGGAATTTCTTCTTTAAGAAAAGGTAAACAGCCATTTATGAATACTGCTTGGATTTTTCTACAAAAAGTCTAAAACTTCTCCTCGTAAGATTGGAAACAAGACCGTGGGTTAAACATTTAACCCTGGGTTAGTACTAATTGGCTTTTGAACAACTGGGCCCAGGATGCAGCAATAAACTAAGATAAAAAAATCTTCTCAATTTTCAAAGTACTACTAAAATTGTGTGATAAATACTTTGAAGAAAAGGAGTTAGTTGCACTTTAACACAAAGCTATAGTTTTATGTTTTAATTTACACATATTCTAAGCATCCTAATTGCAATAATTGGAAAAAATGCCACATTTGGCTAATTAGCTTTTTATAGTCAGTAGATGGTATATTTCCTCTGGCAAAAGCTGGCACTGAAATCTCCAGCTTCTTATAATAATACTGTAGCTGTATTACAAATTAATGATCACAATTATGAATTTGTCCACCCTGAATCATGGCTACATACTTCTAATGGAATTGCAGCAGTGTTATCTTCAAGGAATATTGTCCCTATTGTCTCAACTGATAACCAACAACCTTTCTTTGGTTGTACTGTCAGGTGACCAAGCAGCAAATAGTTGACACAAGGAATATGTACGGCTATATCATCTGTAAACAAAATGCAGCATGTATCAATTACTGTAATTAAGAGTAAAATTAGTCTAATTTGCAGAATCTTATCACAAATTTTTGGTGTCATATTTGAGGTAAAAACCTTGGTGACCAATGTCACTCATCAGTCAAGCTCTGGCTCTACTCTTGTCTGTCTAAAGTAAAGAGAAAAATAATAATTTTTACAGATTTCATTTGGTCCTTTATCAGAAGTCCTTTTAAAATCATAGTAGTTCCATTACATGTAAAAAATATCATATTTATAACACATTAATATTATGACTAGCAAGAACAAACTGCATGTCCACTCCAAGAACAACGAGGAAGTTTACAAGAGTAGATGTGCATAATTTTAAACATTCATTTTGAAATATTTTGTATTTTCTAATCCCTATCCTCTTTCTTATATTAAAACAATATGTAGCAACATTTTTCATTATCTAAATAAATATATAACAAGCTGTTTAAGTTAAAGACAGTTCAAAATTATAGTAAGCCCAAGTTAAATTTTCAGGTCAAGTTCAGGTTAAATTTATGTTGATCTTCTAGTAGTTGTTACTTGTTCAGAGTGTTTTTCCTGTATTAAAACAAAAATATTTTAAGATACAACACTTGGGGTAACTGTTGCAGGATTGCTTAATTCACATTAATTTCTTGAGGGTTAGTAAATTACTATTTGGCAAGGCGATATGGCTTTTTGTGTACATAATTGACATAAAGAATGTAAAATGCTGGGAAATTCAAACTTCATGATTATGGGTGAAATTAAAAGCTTTGGTCCATAGAAAATTATATCTGAAAATAGACTTTTATACATGTCTAAGTTGTATAATTATATTAAAAAGATGTAATAAATTTATTTTAAACAGTACTTTACCTTCCAAATTGGATACCAGATTACAGGTAGAAATGTTATTCAATCTTCTAATTAACCAATCCACAGAAATAATCTTAAAATGCAGTGGTAGACTCTCAATAGATGACTTTGATGACACTGAGTGCCAGACTTTGTTGATGCACTTCAGTACGGCTAGCGGAACATTTTCTTTGTCTTTATACAGTTTTCCATTATCAATAATTATATTGATAACATCTATATAAAATTGTCTCAGCCATGTCCGTTCCTACATGTGACCCAAAACAGATGATTGGCCAGCGTGTATTATGCCTTATAAAACAAAATTTATCTTGTAGGGGACTTAAAGTCCTATGGTAAACATACCTGCCTCTGGCTAATTGTTAAATAAATAAATAAATAAATAAATAAATACTTAAATAAATAAATAAAGATACATAAATAGATAAATAAATAAATAAGTAAACATCAATCTAGTTTTGATCCAGTTTTATTCCCGTAAACGAGGGTGGCCAGATTTACCCCACTCTGCCAGCAATCCCTCCCACTCTCCATCTCGCTCGATTCATCATCCCCCTTCTTCAAACCAACACTCCTACTCTCCTTCTCCACCTGCAATCTCCATGTCTTCCTCGGTCTTCCTCGCTTCTTCTTTCCCTTCACTTCAAACTCCAATGCCTTCCTCAAAACATGGTCATCATCCCTCCTTAACAAATGCCTGTACCATCTCACTCCATTCGCCTTTGCCATCTGAACCACTGTTTCCTTCAATCCCAACATCTCTATTAGGTCTTCTGACCTCCTTTTCTCCACCAGTTTCACACCACACATTGCTCTCTCCATCACTTTCTCGGTTCTTCTCAAAATCGCCATCTCATAGAACTCCCTCAAGCAGGTGCGGCCCACCCCAACCTTTTGCCTGGCTGGTGCCCATGTTTTTGTGCTGCCATCATAAGGATTTTATTGGAGCATGATTTTTATAGCTGCATGCCCTTGCTGATGCCAACCACAGTTATTGGCTTGTGGGCCTAGCTTTTGCCTGACCAAAGACAGAACCAGCAAGATAACAGTTGGCACTATTTACCTATAGATGGGACTCAAAAAGGTGCTACCACTCTAGGTAAGAGTGGACCTGGGAGCAATTAAGGGGTAGTTCCACATTCCCCACAACTCTAGATCTCCTAATCTGGAGCCTTACCATCGGTTGTAGTTTAAAGTCATACCCAGGGAAATAAATAAATATATAAATAAATAAATAAATAAATAAATAAATAAATAAAATAATCCAGCCATAGCATACAATTTTATTAAAACATATGACACAATTTTTTTTTACTGTTTCTTATAGTTAACATGTCAAATACACAGACTCTTACAACTTTTTTTCATGGTATGTCATCTTTTTAACAGGATTTTGTCATTTCAAATATGCACTTTGAGAGAAAAACATGTCAACTGGCATCGCGCAGCCAAAATGACATGTGATTTAATTCTGTGACGTCAAGTTGTGAAACCGAAACACTATTTAACATAGCCACATAGCAGGTTAGGAAGAAAGGTGGAAGAAGATGTGTTACTGGAGCACCTGATGACACAAGAATGAAATGATAAGCAAGTAGGATAGACTTATCCAAATAATTCATAATCGTGCGACGTAAACAACTTTACACAACAGGAAGTCAATTAGACCCCTGTCCGTGGCACACTTTAAACCAATTTGTTTGGCAAATGGCATGAAAATGTTGATTTTTTTATCTTGTGTTTGAGAAAAAATTAAAATAGTTCGTTTTTCGTACCTTTAAAGTCTTAGGACTATACTCCAATTGTTTACGGACATCTTCAATAAAATTTTCCATCTAGCGTTTGGAAAAGGTCTTTTCAATATTTGTCGTAGTAGTTATTAGAAATCGAAAACATAGTTGTGCAGCAAAACTAAATGCATTGGGCCAGCAAACTTTAATTTGGGCGCCATTTTCATGTTGTTTTAACGTAATACCGCTGAGAAGAAAAACGGCTCAAACTTGTTGGTGACGTAACAATTCACGACCATGAAAAAATGGCGGGTTGGTTTGGGTCAACAAGTCAAGTTTACTTTGCTGTTACTCATAGTTTAACATTTTCTACGTGTAAAAATGTTTAGTTTATGTTCCGGTTTCGACAAATATTGCTTTGCTTGGGTTATAGACGCCATCTCATTCGCAGCACGTCCTCAATCATGACGGATGCTCAGGTAGCGATCGAAACCCAACCGCGTTCAAGATGTGCCTTCCGTTGTGCTACATTCAATATCCTCGCGCCATGTTACAAGAACATTGGGTATGTACATCCTTGAAGGATATATTCAAGAAGACGCCTTCATAAGTAATTTCTTGTAAAATTTCTGGTGAATTTTTTGTGACAAACGCTATCTCTAACTTTAGTTATTGAAAGCTGGTAATTGGCACAAAGTCCAAATAGGGAAATTTCAAAAAGCGAAAAACTTAGTGCTATTTGTTTAAGGTGCTTGTATTTTTACATCCTTGAAATCAGTTTACCAGCCCTGGTCAAACAGAAAATCTGGATGACTTGATATCGGAACCAGTGCTTTCAATAAGTTTTGAAGAAAAACTTAGTTTGAGAGGAGCCCAAGGAATCTTGGTTTATTCTCTCCTAGAAGAGTTCGTTTGTTTCTATTTTGATAAAGACATCACTCTCATAACTGTTAGAAGAAGACGTTTTTTGAACTTTTGTATGGGAGTTGCGTTTTGCTTGACTTGTTTGTGAAGTGAAGTAAAATTTACTGGCAGCTTAATTTAAGTTTGATTAAAAATGCAAAGAAAAACTTAGGAGTAACTAAAGAATACCCTGCCACTGCCGTTAATAAAATTCAGCTCATTTGTTTTTAGTGAGCAGTGAATGTGTAGAATAAATAATTATCTCATTACCGACAGTTGCGGGGTATTCTGTAGTTAAGCCAAACTTGCAATTTTAAACCAGTCACAAAAAGGCTCACAAAACCAATTTGTGTTTAAATTGTAAACACTCAATATACCAAGTATATCGGTTGGAGGTTCCGTTGGTGATGCCAATTGTTTAATAATGAAACCATCGTGAAACATGCATTTTATGATTTGCATTTTACATGCAGCCAAACATTTTGATTTTATGCACTTGTAAGCCATTTGAGAAGAACTCAGTGTAGCAGTTTTTTTAATGGCTCAGTATGTTCAATATCTTGGGGGATGTCTAATGTGTGCATGATAATAGTAATGCAGTACTTATATAGCGCTTACCCTATAAAGCTCTAAGTGCTTTACAAATATATACAGGTTTTTAACAGTTTGAGGGTCTTAGAAAGTCCGCTGAGCGACTCACAAGTTATGGCGCAAATTGGCAGCCTGATAAGAAGTGCCCTCAGAAGAACAGACAGACCACAACACCAGGATCACTACCCAGCTCTTTACAAGAAGTGTGTGGGTTCTTTTAAGTCCCTCGACAGAGAGATTGAGAGACTGAGCCTACGGTTTAAAGTCCTTATCCGAGAAGACGCGAAAGTCTAACCATTTGCAAATGTTAGAGCAAAGGTAGCACTTTCTCCTCAATTATTTTAAGATTCTGAGTGTTGGTCCAGCCGGGAATCAAACCCGAAACCTTCCGCACAACAGACTGGCACCTTACCAACTGGGCTAACCAGGCAATGGTTGATGTTTGGGTTCATGGTACTGTCAGCGTTCCAAGCTTTGTTATATTGTATGTCACCTTTTGATGATCATACTTTTTATAAAAGGTTGCCAAAGATATCAATTTAGTCACCATATTTTTTAGAATGAACGTTTTTCGTTTTTGATCTTGGTGTAGTAAGTCTGGAATTCATCTAAAAACGACCCAATAGCAAAAAAGGAGGTTGGCAGATTGGCACTATTCTGAGGGTTTTTATCTCCCATTACTTAATCTACTCTCCATGGTGTTGAAATGCCCAGGAAAAAGTGAAGTGTGATGGAGGATATGAACTTGTTGGGAGTGGAGGAGATACATAGTGTAGGGTCAATGGATGTGAAGAGTAATCACCACCCATCTGACCCCATTCTAGATGGAAAAATGTGGAGTGATTGTGTAATGGAGCATATGAACTTGTTGGGAGTGGAGAAGTGTGTAGTGTTGGCTCAATGGATGTAAAGATTAATCATCACCCATCCGACCCCATTCTAGATAGAATCAAAGGGCTCTGTGAGCTATGTCATCCGAATTCACTTTTGATGCTCCTCCTTTTAAAGACTTACAATCTTAAACAAAAGAATGACTTTGATAGTGAAAAGTTTACATTTACCACAATATCCATATTCTCAGGCCATTTAAAACATTTGAGCCATTAAAAAAACAGTACTGCTAAATGTTCAACAACTTTCATGACTTTGAAAAACACGATCTTTCTTCATATATAAAAAAAGTGATTATGTTTTTACATATTAGATAGGTTGGGCTGCCTGTGCGGGCACTAGATAACACAGCATGTAAATCGACATTCATTAAAATTTTGAGGTTAGCAAAGCTTAAAATCTGAAAAAAGATTACTCCAAACTAAAGGTTGCATTCAATTGTCAATAAAAATTCTGTTCCTTTTTAAATATGAAATAATTTAGTTATGAAAACTGTTTCAAAATTGGATAAATATTTGCTAAATTTCAGTGATAAAGTTATGTGCCATGTTACAGACTGTTCAAACTTTTAACTTCAAAATAATTTTAACTCGGTTAATTCTAAACATAAAAGAAAAAGTACTGTCAGAACATGCAAATCTACGTCTATTAGATGGAACTTGAATACTTTTTATTAATTATTTTGAATGAAAACTTGTCGCTTAGTGTGTGTAGACCACCTGGATAGCGACAGCTTCGCAGAAAAGCAAATCCAAGAATTGCAGCAACACTGGTAATCATGCGTTTATCTGTAACACAAATAAAAATTTGGACCCTCAAAACAAACAATAAAATTAGGGACAAACGACAAAGTCTTTAAAATTATATAATTATATTTAAAACTTCAGATGTATTATACAGAAATTTCATTGAAAACCACTTTTGTGACTTACTATCTGACGCATACACAACTGCTAGCGTTTAAATTTATTTACAAATTTTCTTGCCTGGAGGCAGCTGTTGAACATTCAAAGCGTAACTTAATATTTCAGAATTCGACTTCGAGCTTGCTTTGTAATTTCTTGCTACGTTCGCCAGGCAACATATGACGGTGTAAATTGATTAATGCAAAAAGAAACAAATACGAATGGCCATATATGGCATGTTTCCCCATATTTGGGTGCATCGGGCTAACAGCGGAGTGAGTGAGAGACAAATTCGACCCCTCACAATATGTCATCCATTGCACATGCGTGCAATCGGATGACATAAAAATGAACCATATTTTTATATGTGTACATAGGCACTTTGCACTGTTTGTGCTTCTTGACATTATCCGTACTAGTTAGTTTGTTTAAAGTGCATATGACAAAAAAATTTACTTTTCTTCTAGTTTAGTATGTCAAATATACAGATTAAACCTTTTTTCGTGGTATGTTATTTTTTTAACAGGATTTTGGATACAAAAATTGTGTCATATGCATTTTTAGGGAAGCAAGCTCTTTTTATGCAGGCATATTTCATTTTTGCAATTCTGACACATATGCTTGTTTTTATTTTAAATATAAAACTTTGTTGTAAGTTTCATATGAATATGCTACTCAAAATAATCGACAACTTATAGCTTTAAAAATATGTCTTGAATATCAAAAAAATTAATTAACTTTTTGGTACATAAACAGCTTGACACAAGCCATTCACCAGGATTTACAAAGTGTTGTGATGAACACGATATATGTTATGATACTTGTAATAATGACCGAAACCAATGTGACGATGACTTCAAGTCATGTCTCGACAATGTCTGTCTGCTAGAAGGTTTAGGAAATGGGCAAAGTGAGGGGCAGATAGAAGCATGCAAGACATCATCAGATCTGTTGTACTCAGGAACAGTTGCATTAGGATGTAGGTCATACAAGGAAGCTCAGCAGAATGCCTGTTTGTGTAATGGAAGAAAACTTACTAAGAGGGAATTTGAAGTGCTGGAACAATCAGAAAAAGAGGAGCTCTAACCTTTGGCTAAATTGCAGAATACCCGGCCATTCTCTGTAATTTATTCTGCGCATTCCTCGTTCTTAAGAAATGTATGCGCAGTTAAATCTAGAACAATAGCGGATGGGTAGTGGACGGGTATTCTGCAATTGCTCCAAAATTTGTTATTATCATTGTCAAATCAGTTAGTAACTTTTTGTTATTGACTTACAGTAGGTATATAGTTCTGTCTT
>JAOTRI020127966.1:0-11631 GCA_028564885.2 Zoanthus sanctaehelenae
GCAAAGTGCCGGGGATCGAACTTGGGACCATGTGGTTGGAAAGCAGAGATCTTACCAACTGCGCCAACCATGTCCGCATTCTTACTTAATGTATAATAATATGTTTTATTGGAAAAATTTCCATATTGGGGCATACTATTGTTTAGTCACACAAACTACATACAAACTAAACCTTACCCAGGCTTTAACTTTACTGTTATATGCTATTAAACAGAAAGTATAATTAAGTAGGAATCAATACAGAAATTATGCCATTTTATTTTAAAACAGTTCTTTTTAAAAATGAATAAATTGTACACCATAGTGGAAATGATTTTTTTATGCAGATGTTTCAGTCCTTGGTTGGAGTGAAGAAGAAGAACTCCAGTCCAAAACATTAGCATAAAAAAATCATTTCCACTTCGGTGTGTAATTTATCTATTTTAAGAAAAACTGTTTCTGTAGAAACACCGATGCAGCTTTGCATTTATGACGTTTTATTTAAATCTGTTATCATGACCACAAATTTAAAAATTAAAGCAATACTCATTGTAAAAAAGAAAAAACTGTTTGTTTCTGACCCCTTAAGTTTTCTTTAACTGTCTCGTATTACAATATGACACCTCATCAGCTCGCAGCACTTCATGATTACTTTTTATAAGAAAATATAATCCCACCTAATCCATCAAGGTTTAATGCAAGCTACTAGAAAGGCTATTGCAAAATTTCCCCTTGTCCAAATGCAACATGAGTAAAACTGTAGCTTGAAAAAGTTCAGACAATCAGAAATAATGCCTAACCACAATGTCACTTTTAGTTCACTTCGTAATACGACGAACAACAGTCCGTTATTCAGTCGCAAATTTCACTTTTCATCATCATAACATTCTCAAACACGTCTTTACTCTGTATTTCCCGTTGATATAAATGCTCTAGATTACCTCGCTATTACTACTTCCAGTTTAACTGCAAGTAATCTTTAAAGAGAGAGTAACGCACAGTATACATAGTGAAGGCAACGAAGTGTTAAATAAAGTGTGAAATATTGTGGTACTGTTAAAAATCAACTTGCATTTTATGCAACCAAATGCAAGCGAGAGTAATTTCCTAATTGCATATAGCTCCTAAGATTTTGCAGTAACTGAAAAAGGCTTTCGAGTTCCAGAAGTTGAAAATTAACCCTTCTAAAAGCACTGAAACGTCGCGTGACCTTACCTCCTTCTGCTATACAGTACCATCTTCTACCTGAAACAGAAGTCGCTGCCCGATTGTTAAAGGAGCATTTAAACATTCTCAAAGACCTAGACAATCCACTGCGAAAAACCATATTTTGTCGGTAATCTGAAAGCCAAAAACCACAGAACTTTCTTCCCCTCACAGATGGCGTTCCCTAGTCGAAATAATGAATGATTTGATCTCTGAAAACTGGTGACCAGGCAGCTGAGTGGCTACGCTGACACGTGTGTTATCACAGGCGGCTCAGCCTAGTAAAATGTTTACTGGGCCACCTGTAAATAAATCGGTGAAAAAACGGTGCAAAATCATGTTATAACTACGATCAATTAAAATACACTTGCCAACGTTGGATCATACCATCTTGATCAGTCGAAAAAATTTTCATAAAATTAAAATATATTTGTCGAAAGGACTCCCAAAAACTGACCTGACAACGTAATAAAAGTTTGGGCCAGATTTATAATTACACAATATTTCGACTGGCCATTGCATTACGTACCAGTCTTCATTAGGTTTTATTATTATATAGGACAATTTGTTACAGCCTGATATATGTTAACAATAATGATAATTATAATAATAATAATAATAATAATAATAATATAACGACTTTATTAATATTTTAAGTGAAAGGATTATAATCATTAAAAAATTCAATCTTTATTCAATATTAAAAAAAAAATTAACAACTTTGTAAAATATGACAGCAAATATGATAAAAATATATAAGAAAATATAAATATAAATATAATATAAATATGTGTAAAAATGCGATCTATGTAGCAAGTGCAAGCCCGTTTTCTAATTCTAAATCTATAGTTCTAATGTCATGATAATCATAGTAATAATAATAGTTTTATACAATAATCATTTTTTAATAATAATAATAATAATTTATAAAGCATAAAATATGATTTAAAACGATAGAGCTTTGTTTTCTTATTTACACGATAGTGATATATATATATAGAAAAAATAAAATTTAAAAGAAATCTTAAGAATTTAAAAAATTCAATGAAGGCTAAGTTAAGTGGGCTGTACTGTGACGTTATCTACTGCAATATCTATATTGTTAGTGTCATAGGTTCTTCTAATCGATCTTGAGCCTCTAAGGCATAGCAAAGCTGATCTTTTAAGTGCAAAGGAGATTTTTGATCTCACCCGTTACATTGTGTTTGCATAGCTTTCTCCTTTCTTAGTAGATAATAACTCAACTAAACGTTTATGATATTGCATAAAAGTTGCATTCAGTACTAAAAATTACAGGAGTAAAAGTTCTCTGTCTTTCCCACAACCCTCGTACATGGATATCTAAGCGGGCATCTTGAGCTCTGTTAGCGCCCCAGTTTAGAGTCTCTCCGGTGATTGGTTGGAGAACTGGCTCTACCTCGACATCATTACATACAGTGCTGAGTAGGTCAGCTTCAAGGTCACGAAGATCATTGTGGCGTTGTATTACGAAGCCACCTCTCCTACAGATCATTGCATGATCTATATATCAAATACATCTCCGCACACACAGGTCGTCGGTAGGTCAGAGATCTCCCAGTCATATCTCATCTTGACAGATATAGTTAAAATAATAATCTTAATAATAATAATAATAATAATAATAATAATAATAATAATAATAATAGTAAAATATTGTAGGATTTTACCATCCAGACGGATAAGAAATTACCTCACAATAAACCAGACATAGTGATTGTCGAGAAAACCAGCAGGACATGCCATATCATTGACGTAGCATGCCCCGGTGACCGCAGAATCAGACTGAAAGAGGAGGAGAAGGTCAACAAATATCGTGATCTAACTTTTAAAGTCAAAACCCTCTGGAAGCTGAAAAAGGCCACCACTACACCAATTGTTATAGGAGCATCGGGGACCTATACAGACAGACTGCAAAAATACCTAGAGGATATCCATGTCGGGCTTCAGGCCAACACAATGCAGAAGACCATGCTGTTGGGCTCTGCCCGGATACTGAGACAAGTTTTGGATTGCTGAGGCTGCTTGTAGCAGCTTGCGCCAGAACTCCCAGCATAGTATTGCTGTAATTTGAGACGCATAATAACAATAATAATAATAATAATAATAATAATAATAATAACCTTTATTCAAGTGTTTTACTGGAATTAGCAGTTACAAAACCACTAAATGTATGGAAAGCCATTATTGCCAAAAGTGATCAGAATTCCAATCCAATTGTTGAAATACAAACTAACACATCCGAGAAACATAGCAATGGCTCAGTTACACATGTGCATACCTGCCAACCCCTGGTCTTATAAAATCTGGAGATTCATTCAACAACATAAAGGTTCTTTGGGTTCCCTGTGGTTTTTTCCAATAACTGTAATCGTGATTGAATAACGTCACCGTAAAATTATGATTGTAGTAAAATCTTGGATCTATTGTTTGTCATTTCCGTTCATTTTGATTTAATTATCCTCGTTATACTCGAGTTGTAGAAGACGCCCCAACCCCCAAAACGCTCTTAGGAGGTGTTTTCTACAATATATCCTTTATTTCTTATCAGTTGCACACATATTATAGTATATGATAGATAAAATACAATCACTTCAGACCTACCATGACACACGCCTCAGCATTTTTTCACACGCTCACACGCCCAATCGTTCCATTCACACACCTCAGACCTGCTCAATTTTCTAACTTTGCTGCTTCTTTTGTTTCCGGACGTTTAATTAAAAAAAATGTTTTCAAAACACGAATATATTGCTTCTTATTTTAGTTTCAACTCCCGAATTTGTGTTTTGTCAGATAAGTGTGCACAATTCGTGTGAAACCGGTCACGTTTTGGCTTGGGGCCGAGTAGGTTACGCTTGAATGGCCATCTAAATCATCTGAAATGAGGTCACAGCCTGGACTACACCTGCTTAAAATTAAGAATGAAGAAAATCACCCTTCCTGGGAATTAAATTTTCAAAATTTCCCGAGGGAGCATTCACCCGAACACCCCATCCCCCCTAAAAATTTCACACGCCCAACATTTCTTCGACCTTGGCATCTCTGTCACTTATTTTTGTCATGGGTTCTGTTATACAGCCTGGTAAAAAAGCATTTACGATGTTTTTACAATAGTCAAAACTCTTGGCAATTATCTGGGAGATTCACGTTTTTATTCGGGAGACTGGGAGAAAAGGTCAAAATTCTGGCCTCCAGGATTATCCGGGAGGGTTGCCACTGAGCTATGCATTTTCTCTCCATCAAACTTTCACCATATGGGAAATCCTTCGTCCAACTTGACACAAACTTTCTTTTCCTCCACTTGGCTTTGAAGTCTCCTCTTTAGAATTATCACTTCCTTTCCTTTTCATATTGTTCTCAGTTCTGTTAGAAGTAACGATTACTCGGATGTCCATTTTAGATATGAACAAACGTGAACTCGAGCAACTTACACCAAAATGGCGGACAGCTGCATTTGCGATCAAAGTGTACTAGGGTCCAGTCTCTCCAGTCAAGTGATATTTGCATCGAAAAGCAATGAAAAAACTTATTGCATAGCTTATCGCATAAACAAGCTTCATTGGTTACCGTTTTCTCAGGTGTTTTTCCCCCAGCAATTGTGATTACTAAATAAGTAACTAGATTTTGAAATGAACAAAAAATTTTTCTCTTCAGAGTTTCAATAGTCAACATGGCTAGTATTATAAAGTGAGAGAATTTCACTAGCCAAAACTGAAAATCTACTAGTATTTGGCTAGTAGCCTACTACCAAGGTCGAGCCCGGAGGTAACCCGGAGGATTTTCATTCGGCTGCACGCAGGCTAAGCTGATTCCGACCCTCAACCAATCAAGAAACACTTCCTCCTGTACGCACAGAAACGCCAGTGCAAATAAAAAGTATCCTGTGGTAAGCTCGTGGAGTAAGATATTGTGCCAGGGAGCTGTTGTATATTTTGTAATAATAATCAAAGGTATTCTGTGGTAAGCTCGTGGATTAAGTAAGATACTGTGTCAGGGAGTTGTTATATCTTGACTGTTGTTCATTAACATACTGTACGTGTGATCAACTACATGTGGTGGTTTGCTGAAGCCACGAGCCGAACACCGAAATATCTTGTGAAATATTGAACGCCTTATATTAGTAGCCAAATAACAGCATTCTTAACGACCATTCAAGGAATGCATGAATGCGTCTACCGAACTTGAGACGATCGTAAATCGATTACAAATTTTTTACTGTTTACGCCTGACATTCTGATATCCCAACTATTCCGAAAGCTGTCCATGAGCTAGGAATAAGGAAAAGAAGTAGGAGCTTTGTAAAAAACGGGAAATATCTGCGTGGTCCTTGGGTTTTTGCAAGAGAAAAATGAGGGAAGGAAGCTGGAGCTTCAGAAAAAGAATGGGAACTAGCTAGTCCATACGGCGTTTTTAAAACAGGGCAGAATAAAGGAAGGAAGTAGAAGCTTTGCAAAAGGAAAAGGGATTAACTTTTGATTTAGTATATATAGTAAGAAAAGGAGAGACAAAGCGGTAGGAATGGTTTGTCAGAGTTGGAGAAATAGAATGGAGAATATCTATAATTTACTTCCCAAGCAGCACACTAACGACCCAGTTTAGGGATATGAAACACTCCATTCTTTTTAGCTCCTTACTTTATTAAAATCCTTTACTATCTAATAGTTTCATTGATTCCATTCTAATAATAGTATTATTGCATGTATTAATATACAGAGGAAATTCTTTTGCACTATCAAAATGGATTTGACGTAAGCACCTTGATGTACAAATTCGATCGTAATATAGGTAGCCCAAAGCCCGTCACCCGACACTTTGAGTCCGGCTGGGTCTTACAGCTTCCAGTTACTATTAACAAACTAATATGAATACTATACTATATTTCGTACTTGGAATTAAAAATGCCACTTATATCATCTAACATTTTCATTCCAATCAAAATAACCCGTGATTAGCAAATTTAACAAAAAATATTTTTATGTGATCTTGAGTCCAAAGTTCTGTATAATAGGAAGCGCAAATATGAGATAGTGTTGAAAACACCTTCAACTAAATAAGGAATAAAAATTAAAAAAATAACATTTTTAAAAGCTTAAAGCGGGTATGCACGTTCTCCACTTTTACGAGAATGACTTGAACCTGAACAAAACCAAACTGTATGCAAATATTGGAACATTCTACTGATGATGACCGCATGGTTGAAAACGTTTTACAACATTTTATAACAACAATATTTGCCTTTATCAAATTAATTTTATGGAATAACTGAGCCAAAATCATTTCTTGGAAATATTATTCAAAACATTCCATTAAAAAATGAATACTTTGGGAGAAATTTAAGAAAAAAAAACGAAAGCAGAGATACAAAGAATCACGCTCCTGCGAAATCTATTGACATTACCAGGGTCACAGGACAAAAAAAGATTTGGAGCGGGAGTCTGGTGATAAAATAATCCATATTTTCAAATGTTCCAAATAAAATGAAATACTACAATTCTAAAACATAAAATAGTCTTTCTACAACTTAAACTAAATATCTATTCGTGAATGGTTTTTGTTGTATTATATACCACACAAATGGCGAGTGTAAGGTGAACATCCAAACAATTTTTTCATACCGACATAAAATGAACGCTTTCTTACCAGATCTTAAAAAATGTTACAACCATGAAGTCAGCCAAAAAAATCAGCCAAAAGTTTACTCTCAGAATCTTTACTGATCAACAGAGAATACAATTTAAAAAAAAAACAGTTTCCTGACGAAACCAACCCAGATTTAAGATTCATTCCGGTAAAAGATCATCCCAGTTCCATACAAATCACTGTATTTGTTTGCAATACTTCAATTGAAATCATCCCGGAATGAGCTGACCATCACGGTTATCGCGCCGCTTCGAAATTTTCATTCGTTCCAGTATCATGTATAGACTGTACGAGTTCATACCGGAACGAAAATGGTAACAAAGTCGGAATTCCAATAAAACGGAGCGAATAGAGCGTGCGCACTACACCTAAAAGTTCGTTATTTGTCTTAGCATTCCGGTACGAGTTCGTTTTAAACTTTTTCATGAAAACGCTTTACTGAATTTATTTTCGTTCTGGAATGAATCTGAATCGGGCATCATGTAAACACCGACTAATTCAAGTCATGACTTCGAGAACACAACAGAAAAATGAAACCAAATCATGTAAACATGTTTTTACGTAAACGTTGTCTTTTCATAAAAACTAGCATCAACTTTGTCATGTGGCTTTGCAGAGGCGAGATCCTACAGTTTGTCGGTTTGTATCAAGAAAGGTAATTATTCATTTTTGTGGTATATTTTAAAACAATAATTCACTTCATTATGAGAAATAATGATAAACAATAATACATCTCAACTGCCCAACAAACAACTTGGTTGCTTGATAAGCAAAAAGAAAAAAAGATAAAGCTAAACTTACTGATAAAATTACATTTTACTTGCTTACAAAATCCTCAACTATGCTTCTCGAATGATCTTTTAAACCTAAACCGAATGACACTTGCAATGAATAAATTACTACTAAGGCATTTACCAAAGCAATCGATATCCATTTTTCAAGCTTTTATCAACCTCTTAGCAAGGTTCTTTTATAATGAAAATACCTAGGTACGAGTTTGAGCTTTGATTGGCTAAAACTAGAAAAAAAAGAGTTAACAATGAGTTGTTTCTTTGAAAATAACGTGGATTTTCCATCCCATTATTTGGTAAATACGTAAACAACTAATTCCCCTCAGGGTCGATGTAGAACACTAGATACAATTATACCAAGACACTTTGCATGTCGATATACAGTATATCTAACACTACTCACTTTCTTTTAGGGGATAGTTGTTACAATATCTACATTGTCTGTTATCTGGACTTCAGAGGAAACATCAAAACTGAAGATAGCATAAAAGAAAGATCCTCCATTTCCGAGACGATCTCCTTGGCTTTATCACTAAGTTTCTTTTCACCACCGCAAGGTTCTAAAGGAATGGTCACGTTGCCAAACTTGAAAACTTTCTGCAAGTCCTTTGAATCAGACGTTTTTGGACTTGGAGTAGGTGTGGCAACATTCTTAACTTGTCCTTGAGGATCCAAAGAAAATCCCATGTCTAGTCCAAGAAGATCTTCCTCGTAGATCCCTTTGTGTTCTGAAATAAAAAGTATTAGCTATTTGTTAACATAGAGTTCGTTGATTTTTCCAAATCTTCAGGAGTGGAGCCCAGGTGTTGGTCCAAGATCGTTGAGGTGAGAAGCGTGGTGACCACTACGCCAGCCTTCCTCTCCTTTAGATCATCTTCAATTCTAATCCTTCACATCAACCTCCACTCCAGATTCTTTAAATGACAATCAATTTCAAGTCATTCAAATCAACTTCAGTTCAAATCCTTCAAGTCAACCTCAACTCCAAAAATTTCCAATAAACCTTTATTCCAAATCCTACAGAGCAACCTATATTCCAAATCCTTTAGAGTACTCTAAACTTCAAATCCTTCAGTCTTTATTCAAAATCGCTCTGATTGAACTTACATTCAAAATTCTTCAGATTGATTTCAATTCAAAATACTTCCGATAAATTTTTATTCCAAATACTTCAGGTTAACCTTAATTCCGAATCCTTCAGATTAATCTAAATTTCTAATCCTGCAGAATAATCTTTATTAGAAATCCTTCAGATTTTCTTTAATTTTAAATTCTTCATATAAATCTCAATTCTGTATCCTTAACATCAATCTCAATTCCATACTCTTCACTCAATCAGATCAATCTCAACTCCTAATTCTTCATATTAATATCAAGTACAAAAAGAACCCACCTTGTTTATGTGTCATGTCAGGAGTACCAGGTGTGGCAAGAAAGTCAAGATCGAGTGCCATTGCACCTGAACTGCCATTTTCTAAACAAAAAAGTTAAATAATTAAAACACTACACTAAATAATTTACCTTAGTAACTTCCATTTACAAAAACCTACTGTAATAACAGTATTTACAGTATAAAGAAATCATTTGTAAATACAATTGTTTGATAAATTGTAAAGGAGTCTGGGCAAAAGTTCACTGTCTAACGTAAATACAGTGCTTTAAACAAGTTTTGGAGAAGGTGACCATAAACAAATAATTGGCGGTAATAGAGTAGCCTGAGTCATTAACCCTTTCAATCCCAGTTTTATTGTTAAATTCTCCCAACTTGTTCCCATACTTTCTATTGAACAAGTTTGAGAGAATTTTACTGTTAATCTTCTGTAGTTTACTTTGCTTGATCAACTCTTAGTTTCTCATTGCCATATGTTTTATTTTGTATGTGTTATGTTAGGAGAAGTTTAGTGTTGATAACCGACTGGGACTAAAACGGTTAAGGGGCTTTGGAGTTGTTCCTCCCTGGGAAATTTTGTTTTGGTAACCGAAACATTTTTCGTTAAAAAAAGCAGCAGTCTTTTTTGTCGTACAAGAATTAAATGAAGTAAAGCAAAACTTGCAGGCAGCATGCCTGTTTGATTTAATAGTTTTAACCTTAATAAAAAATTTAATCTTAGATTACGGACAAAAAAGCTTATAATATCGAAAATCGTAATAAATTGTAAACACTCCTATTCTTCTTACGAAAATCTGTATTTATACTATGAAATCATACGTTAGAGAATTAAAAGGAACTGGTAATCTACAGAAGGCATCTTCTATAAAACCATTGTAAATACCTTCTTAAATACACATAGTGTCACAATGATTTCTTTTAAAGTTAAAATAAATGCTAACTAAAAATGGCACAAAATTTATATGCTACCTAAATTGCTGTCTGAGGCTTGTAATTTTTTGCCATTTTACACCTGGTACTGGTGCCATTTTACACCTGGTACTTGTGCCATTTTACACCTGGTACTGGTGCCATTTTACACCTGGTACTGGTGCCATTTTACACCTGGTACTGGTGCCATTTTACACCTGGTACTTGTGCCATCTTACACCTGGTACTGGTGCCATTACGCTGTCCTAAATAGCAGATTATTGGATATATAATTTTTTTAAAAATAAACACATTTTACCTGATTTGATGTCTGGGAATTTTGAGTTGCTAAATTTAAACTAAAAGATAAAAAACAACTTAATGTTAGCACCAATTGAATTTATAAGATAATTTCAGTATTTAATAAAATTTATTTCACATATAGATCAGTCCTAAAAGATCTGTTACTCATATCACAACACTGCACTTAATATCTGCAGTAGTAACTTGAGTGTTATACCACAATAGGGTGTTTCATATTATTTATAGTACTTTCATATGACTTTTTGTATTCAATTCAGGGCTTGACTTAAGAAAGATCCTTGGCAGGGGTGTGGAAATATGTATTTTGGACACTTGTCCCTACTGTTAAGTTTGAATACTGATAGTTTTTCTCCATAATTACGCCGATATCGATTTTTCTGCTTTCCACAATTCAAGGCAAATTTCGCTCATTAAAGAACAATACTTTAGCAAAACGTTTCAATTTAAATTCGCTACGGTGTAAATACGAGGAAATACAGCGAAAATGACAAAAATTTGGACAATCTCGCCGTAATACGATGTTAATACGAAACAAGACTTTAGAGCACTACTGTATTGCAAGTTTAGACCAATGAAAAAAGCCTCTTGTCCGTAGACAACTAAACAGCAAATTTCACTTGTCCGGGTCCCCGACGTAATGAGTCGGGCAAGTTGGGCTTACGATTTCCACAACCCTGCTGGGGGCCACTTAGCTCCTACGTTTTTAGATTTGGTAGCTTTATAAACAGCTAGGCTAGACCATTGCAAAAACAGTTTCTAAGTCAACCTTTTAAAAACTTAACATCTAAAAAGGATTGCAAAATAATGACTGGCAACCATAACTGAAAAGCAGTCGCAAGTACACCAAATCCAGTTGCATTAATGACCAATGCGGTCGCAATGCTCAGCCCTGTTCATTGTTTACTACCAAATATTCATTGCGTATTTTGAGGTTTTGTGCTTAACTCGACGAGTTATGAACTTTTTGTGCACAATGTTCATTTTAGCAGACAAGTAAAACTTACACTCAAATCTGGTAATCCAACTTCAGGAGGAGCTCCAAAAGGATCCTGGGAAGGATCAACATCTTTGACACCATTACGAAAACTAATTACTGAGCTTGAGTCTGGTTCAGAAACAAAATCCTGGAAGACAAGGATTACTGAACATGTTAGTACTTACTAGAGAGATAGATAGATAGAATGGTAGGTAGGTAGGTAGATAGGTACTGGTAGGTAGGTAGGTAGATAGGTATTGTAGGTAGGTAGGTAGATAGATAGATAGAATGGTAGGTAGGTAGGTAGGTAGGTAGGTAGGTAGATAGGTAGGTAGGTAGGTAGGTAGGTAGGTAGGTAGATAGGTAGGTAGGTAGGTAGGTAGGTAGATAGGTAG